>JADHZA010000041.1:0-87551 GCA_018831705.1 Torrubiellomyces zombiae | reverse complement strand
AGGCCGTATACAGCTGGTAGAGGAAGAACATCCTGCCTAATAGGCTGTTGCGGCTAGGTCAGCTGACTCGCCGCTGTTCACTACCCCCACACTCTGTCTCAAAACACCCCCCGCCTGCGTAGGTACCTTACTACCTGCTACTTGTTACTTGTTACAGTACTGAGTAGTGAGGTACATACAGATCTCTTGCCCTGGAGGCGCAGCGGTTCAGATAATACCCCTCATACCTATATACATGTAATTACATGTATATTATCGAGCAGTGATAGTGCACGGTCCTGGCACCACGGAAGTCTTGTGTCGCTGAATGTGGCCAACTCTGATAGCCAAGGCTGCCCCGCCCCACGTCATCATGTCAAAGGTCCAGGTCCGTAAGCTCGACCCCACCAAAGCTTCGCCTTTCGCACATGATGGCTCTCGGACAAGACGGTAAAGACGCGCATGAAAAGTCAAAATCTAGGTGAAACGCGTTTAATGTCTTTATCCGCTTTGAGCAGATGCCCACGTCATTCAAGGGCGTTGGAGATACTATCGCTGATTTTATGGAGACTTTTATCCCGTGACGTGTGAATTGCAGCTATTACCTCGTATTCACTGGGCCCCCGTCTAGGTAGTTGTTGAAATCATGTTACTACGAGCATTACCTAGCATTACTGCTTCATGGCTTAGCTCGAGAGCCGCCGTAATCACTTTTTCACTTGCAAACTTTCCCTGGGAGGCAGTCATGAGCAGCTCGCACGACCTGAGCAACCACGACAACTAGGTCTCAAGGAAAATGACATATCTCTTGACATTCAGGTCGTTAGTCATTCGCGATCCGTGCGGAACGAACCAAGGTAGGCTACCTATTCTCAACGATCCTCATGTTACTTTGATACTACTAATAGTTACTTAGTATAGAGGTATAGTAGTCGTAGTGGTAATGATAGTAGGTAGGTAGGAATAGTAAGTAGTATTACTAGGAGGAGTATGTAGTTACAAACTTTGTGCCTCATAGCGGTATTAATACTGCTTACCAAGAACCCTTGGCCTTCCCCCCCCGCAGTGCACTGCAATGGCCTGTCTCGTGGCGCTTCCGAAACTACCTACTACCTAAAAGCACTCGCGCCGTGCAGCCAATTCCCTTATCGTTTTGGGTTGGCGCCTCACCTACTAGACTTTATCTGGACCTGTTTCTCGCACATCACATCTTAAAATTTCCGTAAACCAGATCGTCTGATCAGTCACGCCCTGCTTTTCTCGCTTTTCCTTAGCGAGCTTTCGCGAATTCTATTTAACCCCAAGCCAGCCTGACTCATAACCAGTTTTGCCTGGTCACTCTCTATACATGTCGATTAGGTGCAGTTGCCGCCCAGCCGGCCACTCAGACGTTGTGACGTCTTCACATCGCCAGGCTGAGCGCCCCAGCTTTCTCTTCAACGACCAGCCTGATGGATCCAGCCTCGACAACCTCGACACCTCCCCAGGAAAGGGATCTGTCTGATTCTATTGAGCACCCGTCCACTCGTCCGAATCCCTTTGACGACACTGATTCGTCTTCGCGAAAGCGGCGCCGCACTTCTGTCTCCAGCTCACCATCGCAGCCTCGGGACCACGCTGCCAGCACGACTCCTCCTGGCACCAAACCGCACTCGGCCAGAGACGGGCCGCCAGCTGCCTCGGCCCTTGTAGAGATGGATGATGCGCCTCGCACGCCTGAGCCCTCGAGAAAAAGCCCTGACCACAGTCCGCCCCTACCATCGTCGTCAAGTAGAGTGACTATCAACCTTCGCAGAACGAGCGATCCCGTGCTATCTCCATCTCGCAGTGCTCCACAGTCATCCTCTTGCACCAAATCTGTCACAGCATCAACGCCGCCATTTCGCATCGGTGATCACGGCTCCGAGTCATTGCCGCCGTCAAGAGTGGAGGATCCTGGCTCCTCAGTGAGCTCCGGGAGCCCACCGGTAGAGCTGGTTGATGTCGACATAGGTGCGAATGGCGACGCTGATGACGAAATGGCATTTGCTGCCATCCATGGAGCTGTCCAGCTTGCCGACGAAGAGGTCACTCTGATGGATCCAACGACGCAGTTTCCCCTGGCTACTTCCCCTGAGAATCTTTTTCATGCCTTGCAGCGCTTCCATCGACACGTTGTTTCCTGTATGGCTTCTTTCCCAATTACCAATACACAAATTTGAACGTATGCTCACAAGGTTCAGGTACGACCATCGATGGCGGCTTGTTGGACCAGCTTCTTAGGTGGCTCGATGACTATCTCAATTTCGCAGCCACTGCCGCTCGACGTCTTGTTGTAGCATCACGTCGAGAGCATCGGGACTTTTGGGCTGCATTTCCGGATCTCATCGTTGCCATAGCAAGCTCCGAGCATGACGGCGCTGAGACTATCAACAGCCGTCGACTGGCATTTGGCACCTGCAGGATCGATCTTGCCAAGTCAGCAGTCCTTCGCCGCGGTGTTATCGACATTTATCTTGACTTCGCCACACTGGCTGCTTTATTCGTCGCTCTCGATTGTTTCATGGTCAATGATGCCCACGTTGTGTCAACGTCTAATGATGACCGATGTCTTGACGTCCACTCCCCGAGGTACCTGCAGCAATTCCACGCACTTGTGTCCACGGCCCACCCTCTGGAAGCAGACCAAGAACCAGATGTCAACAGTCAGCTCATTGCCTCGGAGCTTCTGGAAAGATTTCAGAGCAGCCCAGGCGGCAACATCGATTCTCTCGCTCAGATTGGCCTTCAATTGAAGGAGTTCGTCTACATACAGCCAAAGCTGGTAGATGGCATCACTCACGTTGCCCAAGTGCTATCAGATTGCCTTCGACACTCGCTGCGCCACGCTCAGGCCGGAGGCACCACTGCTCCCGAGGCCAGGCGCCGTCTCGAGTCTGGACTTCACGCCTGGCACGTGCTGTCCGCGTCTCTCGACTTTCTCATCGAGAGACACGTTACGCAGTTGAGTCCCGACATTGTCTCGCCACAGGTACATGCGTTTACGGATATATTGAATTTAGCACTGCGCGGAGACCATGCCGCGGGGATCCAGATGTTGCAAGACCATAGGCAAAAGAACCCCAGTCTTTCGCCTAGCCGGACCGCCGAAGCCATGGCCTGGCAGTGGAAGATTGAGATCCTCGCACGCCTCGTTCGCTCCAGTCAAATGCAGCTTCGTGTGATGGCTGTTAGCACCTTGTGCGGTGACCTCGTCAACGTGTACAAACGTTTGTCGGAAGGATCGAGCCGAGATGAGTCGGGTCTTCTCGAGCACCTCGGGCACTGCCTGCTCCGAACTGGGTTGGTCGACTACATACTGACTGCCAATTGCCATCCGGAGATCATCTTCGAAAGCGCCAACATTGTTGGCTTTCTCATCGTCACCAAACTCTATCGAGAGGAGCATACCGATCATTTGTGGCAAGGCATAAATTCGGGTCAGGATACTCGCGTCATCGAGGCTTTGATGCGTATGATCATCAATCTTACCAACCTCTTTGATACTGAGACTTTGTTGAGCTTTTGCGACAAGTTTCTGTCTCTCCCCACCGGAGAATCCTCGCCAACGACGCGCTGCGTTTGTAACCGCGTTTTGGGCGAGATGATTGCCAAGTGTCGCTTCGATAAACGGAGGCCTTTTTTTCGCCACTATGAGCTTTGCCTGCGTCTGTTGCGAGAGGCCTCTATCTACGCCTCCGGGTCGCAAATCGTTGACCCGGAGCTGCAAATTGCCGCCAGGGGGAAACTCGACGAGCTTCTGGCCCTGGGCTTGGATGAAGTAGGACGTGAGCAATTATATACGAGTTGCACGGTGGACATTGCAAACAAGTCACCGACTTCACTCGGCAGCCTCTGGTGTTTGTCGATAGCGATGCGCCAATCGGTCGCTACGAACATGAAATTGCTCACAGAACGACACGACCTGGCTAAATTGGTCGTTGAAGAGATGGAGCACGCGGTTGCAATTGGAAAAGCGACGGGCACATTATCCGTCCTTTCTGGGGGCCCAAATCAACCCAGAAGGGATCTAGTTTCGAGCCTCATACATCTCCAGCCAGCCTCTCTCAGCGACGTGCTGGGCCTTAGGCTCTGGAATATGATTGTCGGACCTCAATCTCCCTGTCCGGAGGATAGGCATGCTGGCTGGCAGATCATTGTCAATGTTCTGTGGAAGGCCACACTGGACAATTCTTTTCTTCAAACTTGCGTTTCACAGTATTTGCCGGCCCTACCCACAACCTGCTTTTGCAGTGGCCTCCTCGAATTCATCAAGGAGTACATTGTAGCTCTTGCGAATGAGACCGATGATCTCCCGCTTGAAGGTGAGGCATCTGTGTCCCAGAGCGGCGTGGAACAGCTGTGGAGGATCATTCTTGAGGCAGAAGAGCCCGTATTGGTTGCTCAAGCGATCTCGGTTCTCGTGAACTTGTACCTGGAGAGCAGTCCAGTTCTGACGGCACCCATTTCTCGTGCACAGCATGCTCACAACTTGTTGGTGACCCGTTGCTTGAGCCAGATGAAAGACTCTGTTCGAAAAATCGAGAATGCGCGAGAAAGTACTGCAAGCGGGGACGACGAATCTTTGGTGATCCTCTCCTCGAGCGATGAGATCAAACGAAGTGAAACTGTCTTCGCCAGGTCTTTACAACTCCTGAGAACCTTTCTTGAAAAACACCAAGTCAACGCTCGATTTGCCTTCGCGGACATCCGTTCCCTCATGTCTCAATCGAGCTTCCAACCTGAGGGTGCTTGCGCCAACCTTAAATTCCAATCATTCAACGAGTCTGAGCACACGGGTCTGAAGGCTTTGCATATTGGTCGGCAGAACACGATGGGTGAACTCCTGCAGAACCTAAAAAATGAAACCGGCTTCGAGAATTATAGGGCGTTTTACCGCGGTTGTCAATATCTGCCCAAAGAAAATGATGTGAGCAAGTCTTTAGAAGACCTTCGACTCTTCGATGGATTGATTCTGGTCAAAAAGGAAGAGAAGTCTACCACGCTGCCTGAACGTATCCCTCCCGGTTCCTCTCCACTGCAGGTCGAGGTTCTGTCCCACTTCCCTGATCTCTGGCACTACCTGACGTTGGAAGACAGACTCGCGGAGGAGGTTCGTACAATTGCCCCAATATTAGGATATCACCGACTAACGTCTTCAGCTTTATGATTTTCTCATCCAGTTGCCGGCGGACAATTCCATAATGATAGCATTCGATGACGATTCGACTTCCTATGAGGATGTCTTCCCAGGAGGGCAGCCGTACAAGCTTCTATATGCCCTTTACGCTTTGGACAACTACATCGAAGCAGCCCAGCGGTCCTTCTGCGTTTCATCAACGGACGAGTCTGCATCCAAAGCAATCTATACGAAGACAGTGAAGAGATGCCTCCAGCTTACCGTAAACGCTATATCTGACATCGCGATGCTCGGTGGAATTGCTGCGCGTTTACAGACCAGAGTTACCTGTGCATTCTTGCAGTCTTTCAATGTGCTCTTTCAAGGTGAGGAACGCTCAGCAAACCCTCAATTTGCGGACTTTTCTGATCGTCATCAATAGAGTCGCACAAGCTTAGTGCTCGTGACGAACGCGATTCGGTTCCGTCTTTGGAGCCTAATCGCCTCTTAGATATACTTTCGAGCGCGGCTTCCAACGTTGACGAAGATGCCTTACCATTGATAGACACTGCATGCACCACCACCTTGCGCGCTGCGTTGCTGAAGCCCAGGCTCTGGGAGGATCGACGGATTGCCACAAGATTCCGTGAGCTGATTCAGAAGCTCGTTCTTGGGGACCGCAGAAGGATTGTCAGGTTGAGAGTTGCACAGAGCATCGAAGACATTGTCGACGCCGAGGCGAAGTTGTCGATGGCAGATTGTGAGACCCCTGGACCGCTTCTTGACCAACCGTTGTATCCCGTGGCTTCAAGCCTGTGGTCGGCCATGTCAGACATACTTGCCATCTCGGTAAAGTTCCCCTCGCAATGCTCCGAGTTCTTCCGGCTGCTTCAATTCTTGCTGTTACGAATTGCCAATCAAATACCGTCCGCATTGGATTGGAAAGCGCTCATTATCCAGACGATGGAACTTTTACTTCATCATACTTCTACTGAGGTGAGCGATGGAAATCCAACTGCATCAATACGATTCACTCACAAATCGTCATAGAGCATCGATCAATCGGATCCATACGACGTCATCGCCGGTGGACTGATATCGGCCATTCACCTGTGTCTCCGGTTCGATCAGGCGCTGGAAGCAGAGGCCGACCTCCTCAGGTGAGTGCTTGAATGTATTTTTTTACAAAACGAAGCAAAACTAATGCCGGATAGTAACGTCGCAAATGAGTTACTTTGCGGGCTCTTGTTTCCTAAAAAAGTTTCCCCTTCGAGCGGGTTTGCCCCCTCGGTCATTTTGAACCCAAACTCTCGTGGCAAGCTTTACGATGTCATATTTCGAATGATCCGGCACGACTCTCGGCAGCTGAATATCATTTTAGCCTGTCTAGACACTTTTGTGCCTTTTTACACAGATGCTCCTGGTACGTTTGGAAACGCCCACCCGGTGCACAGAATGCTTACCCTGGATCTAGATGACCCGTACCTCTACGATCTGCCATGGCAGATCGATCGCTCGCGAGCTATCCGACATCCGTGTGGTTATGTTGGCCTGCGCAACCTTTCTAATACCTGTTACTTGAATTCATTGCTCACACAATTGTTCATGAATACTGAATTCCGCCAGTTCATTGTGTCCGCCGACGTTGCCGAGGAAGACAACTCTCGAGCGTTGCTGTTCCTCACGCAGAAGGTGTTCGCATACATGCAGGAGAGTTACCGTCGATTTGTAGATCCTCACGAACTTGTCAGACTCATCCAAAACTATGATGATACGATGATAGATATTAATAGTCAGATGGACGTCGACGAGTTCTACAACCTCCTTTTCGATCGCTGGGAGAGCCAATATTTTCGAGTCGAAGACAAGAAACGGCTGCGCTCTTTCTATGGCGGCCACCTAGTTCAACAGGTCAAGTCAAAAGAGTGCGAGCATATATCGGAACGGGTTGAGCCCTTTTCGGCTATACAATGTGATATTAAAGGCAAGAGCTCGCTCCAGGAAAGTCTACAGGCGTACGTCGATGGAGAGATTCTAGATGGAGGTGAGTGACTGATCTGGTGTTCCCACGTACAAGACCGTTTCTGCAGATATTTATACTGAACGAATATCGCAGAAAACAGATACAAGTGTTCCACTTGCGACCGACATGTCGATGCCGTCAAGAGGTAAGAACGTGGGTTTCAACGTGCCAATGGCATAGTTTGCTGAATCGGACGGCAGGGCTTGTTTCAAGGATCTTCCCGACCACCTCATCTTCCACCTCAAACGCTTCGACTTCAACCTGCGCACGTTGCAGCGCAGCAAGATCAATGATTACTTTTCTTTCCCGCAAATTGTCGACCTTGCGCCATACACGGTGGAACAGCTAACTCATCCCGCGGGCGAGAAGCATCGGGAGGAATTCTTCGAACTCGTCGGTATCCTTGTGCACGCCGGCACTGCTGAATCAGGCCATTATTATTCGTACATCAAGGAAAGGTCCGACCCAGCCGAGCAACGCTGGGTAGAATTCAACGACGACAATGTCACGCCTTGGGACCCTTCCATGATGGAGAGCTCCACGTTCGGGGGAATGGACCACCGTGCCATGTACGAAGCGAACGGCACACCCTACGAGAAGACGTACAGCGCCTACATGCTCTTCTACCAGAGAGCCTCATCGATACGATCCGGACGGAATGTTGCGGCGACGGCCGGGCTTTCTGCACGATGCCGGGTGGAGATTCCCGCAGCAATGAGAGAGCACATCTTTCAGGAAAATACAATCCTCCTGAGACGACATTGCTTATTGGATTCTAGCCATGCTGTCTTCGTGCAGAATGCTTTCGCTCATGCTACGGCCATGTGCCAGTGTGGCGTCGGAGACCGAAGTGGACAAAGCGATGACAACAAGCGTGGTGTCCTCATTGCTTCCCACGAGACGCAGGATTTGGCAATGAGAATGGCACTATCGCATCTGGATCAGATAGTGTCCAGGACCAAGGAACTGCCACATTTTTCTGCCTTCTCAGATATGATCAAATCGACCGTCAGGAACTGTGCCGAATGCGCGCTTGCACTTTACGACTATTTTCGCGTACGTCCAACAGCCTTTAGAGCTTTACTTCAGCGCAACCCAGAGAACGACGTCCGGACGATGTCGGGATGGATCCTCGTGCTGGCCGCCGAAACCATATCTCGCTTGCAGCCTCAGACTTACTACGGCGGCGATGGCGGAGGAGGACGGCTGGGGTCAGTAAATGATTCGGACGAGGACTTCGCAGGCTCGGATCACGATGGGCTCAGCGTGGACGGGGAAGAAGCCGAAACACCCGTGATCAAGGGCGTCGTCGACATTCTTGACCATGCTTGGAACCATTTTCACGCTCATATTCGCTCCTGGGATGAGTATTTTGGCACACTCCTGACCTTTGCCAAACTAGGACGACGGGAAGTCGGCCATTTACTATCGCACGACTACTTGTTCAACCTCTTGCAAATCATCAGCGCTGACAGCCTGATCGAGATGGCTCCAATCTTCACGCGGATGCTCAACGGCCTTGTGCGGCGTTTCAGCACGCGTCCGCCGTCGTACGCGTCCATCATTGCGCTGACAGATTGCTTGTTGGCGCATCTGGAGCCGAGCCTGGGTCTTGAGTGCATCATCGAGCAGGCGGCGGATCGGTGGAGGTACGGATGCCCATTTCCGTGGACGGCTGAAGAGGTCTCGGCCGTCCACTACCACCCAGACCTGCAAGGCGGCAGCTTCTTCGTCGAGAAGCTGCTCGCCATTGACCAGCAGCCCGTCGCGACCAACCGAATCATCGGCCGGCTCGTAGAGACAGGCGAGCAGATGGATATCCAAGTCTACAAGAGTCTCCGACGTGGAACTCACAGCCAAGCGACGACGCAGCCATTGGACCCCTATCTGAGGGCAGCTGCGCGATATGTCGAGTGCACACAGTCGACCGAGCGCGCCGTCAACCTCATGCAGCACATTTGCAACCAAGCCAGAAATCTACAACATGGCGAGGGCACTCCATTTCTCACGTTTGTGAGGACGGCCTTGCAATCCCGCAAACCCCGACAAGAAATAGCACGTACAAGGCGCGAGAATGGGATTAGCATGATGCAGATTTGGGCTCCATTCCTGCTTGTCGATCCAGACCAAGGCATCAGGACGGAGGCTCAAAAGCTGATCCAGGATGAACTATTCAAGCTGGCATCGGCAGATGGGTCTGGAATGGAGGACGGATTGACGGGCGAAGATGAAGATGAGGACGTAGAGAAGTCGGACGAAGATTTACGAGACAGGGCGCACCTGGCGATACGAGAGCTGGGGATCCAATGTCTGATGTATCTGAAAGAGGTGCATATCAGGCGAGGCACGCAGCTGGAAAGGAACGCGGCGGTGAGCATATTGCAAGTGGTGGACCAGTGCCGGCCCTTCCACGAAGTGTCGGAAGCGGGCGAAGTCGGAAACGTTGACTTTAGCGCGGCATATGGAGGTGAGCGCCGGACAGCGACGGCAAACTGTTGAGACGGATGGCTAACCGGAGCGGTTACAGAGATTATGCCAACACTGCAAAGACTGATCGTGGATGAGACAGAGGACGACGTATCTGGTAAGTGGAGGAAGATGTTCTCAGGATCAGGATCCTTGTGGTGCTGGAGACAAGAAGAAGGTTGAAGCTGACGGTTTGGGAATAGACTGGGAAGGGTCGTGCGCATCGTCTGAGCTGTTGGAAGCCAACGCGGCAACTAACATGCAAGTTACGGCCGACATTCATGATGGGAGGATGGTACGATGAGACGGACCATGATGGCACGCCGGGTGCCATTTCTCGTTGACGAACCTTATGAAGATGTTCCTTTTGTCTTTGTCTTTGTCTTTGTCTTTGTTCTTGTTTTTTGGCCTTTCTCTGTGTTCTCCTCACATTTGCACCAGTTCGGCTCGGACAAGGGGGGGCAAGGCGTTGGAAAAGAGACAAAACGTACATTCAAAGACGGATGGCACGCTTATGATGATGACACGAACTGTGGGCGAATGGGCAAGAATGCGACAAGTGGAATACAAGGTGTATGTACATGTCGTTGCGGGCTGAGGAGGCATGAGAAGAAGTGTTTTGACAGGTAGCTTGGTAGGCTCGATCAAGTGGCTCCTACTACTCACCACTACAAATATTGCAAGATGGAAATCGAGCGGTGTTGACACACACAACCATTCAGCAACATGGGGCGAACGGGGGATGGATGGCTGTCAAGAGGTGACGGCCGCGCACCGTAGTCAACGCCACAAGAGAGCGGCGCCACGGCTGCTTAGTAGCCCTCGATGACAGAGGGAAAAGAAGTCAGGATCTGGATCACGCCCCTGCTATCCGCATCGCCAAGTCATCTCATCCCTGCCCTGTTCGATCTCGTCATGAAGCGCGCAATGACAGATTCTCTCTCCACCACACTTGTTTCTGCACTTTCATGCAGCAAGACCCGGGCCCTGTTCAACACGTGGCTCCAGGGGAGGAATTGGACGTTGAACAGCCAAAGTGTGTGTAAAAATAGCAACAATCGAGAAAACCAGTGGGTCGGGCGGTGTCACTGACGGCACTACTAATGATTCGCTGCTTACAGTGAAGGGACGACCGCTACGGCGTATGTACCTCCGATACACACTATGAACCCGTAGTGCCGCAGTGCCGCAGTCAGTAGTGCTGGAACTCTGTCAGTGCCCCATCCCGTCACTGTTTGAGCACTCTCCTCCTCCCCACCTGAGCTTCCTGATTGGCGCAGCCACCCGCTCTGCTGTCCAGGGGGATGGATTATCTGTTAGGCCCCGGGGGGGTTTCAGAATCCTTCGGGCAATCGGACTGCTCCCCTCCATTGGCTACGTTACCATCGGCCTGCTCCTGATTCGGGCTCTGCATTGTATTACTTGTATGTACATCGTAGCATTTTTGACATCGCTGAAACAAAGACGGAGGATCGCGGCCAAAATGTTTCTTCAGTGGCAAAACGTAGCTGTTGCTGCTATCGTGGGGTTGTCTATGTAGGAAGCTGTCAGGAGGATGAGCTGTGCTGGCTCCTGGCGGCGATTCCTGTTGATGCTTTGACTTTTTCAATCTTTGTTGAGATCTGGGTTTTCTTCTTCTTCTTTTTCTCTTCTTTTATAGACTTTTAATTTTTAAACGTTTCCTCATATTGTGATAGAGGCTGTACATACATACATTACCCGCCAAAATTACAATGTCGGTCAGGAAAGACTCTATTTCTTCGCCGCTCGAGGCTGGCCCTTCACTCCTCGACAACGATCGCATGCCTCCCCATCTCGTACCGGCTCTCGAGTATGTGTCGGCTCGTCTCGCGAGGAAAGAATTTCATCTTACGCTCGTCGTCGTCCGGAGAGACTACCAGGTCCCGTCTGTGTTTCCTACCTTTTCACCTCGGTCTTCTGAGGGAAGCAAATCTGGGTTGGCCGCGGGCATCAGGCGCCATCTCAGGTCGGGCAGTAAAGGCGATCTTGTTCTGGAGGATTCAACTTCGAGGACGGCGTCTCTGCCGCCCATGACATCTGTCACGACGGATTTTTTCGACCCCATCACCCCCGGCGCAGGCGGACTGCGTCTTATTCACCCTTCGGATATACCGCCTCAGGCACAGAAGTTTCAGAGATTCATCTTCATGAGGGCTTGCCAGAAATTCGGCCTGAGGTGTGTTGGTCCTATGCCGAGAATGTTGTCCAAGTGACTGACTAATGATTTGATAGAAAATCTGCACTGGCGCCGGCCATCAGTCCCGCCGCATGTGGCTTTCAGGACCGCCTCATTGATAATTCGCTCATCCAGAATGAAGTCCTCTTTTCGTCCGAGGGCCTCACCCTGCTCGCCCTCGACCATGTCTACAGCATAAAGAGCGCGCTGTCGAGTTACTGCAAGACAAGATCACCGCAGAGACTGGAGGACGCCGTCCACGAGCTCCGTCGCTTTGTTCTCGCCAACGGAGTCAAAATTATGAGATCGGAGCTTTTGCGGTCCTACGACGGCCTCGGCATGACGAATGCCGCTCTTGTTGAACTGGATCGAATGTATCGTCGAGCCTATGGAGGTCCAGAGCAGATAGGAGGCATCTCGGGCATGTCGGCGCGGCCGATGCCAATCTGCATTGACAGAGCTGCGGAGCCCCTGTTCCATGCGACTGACAGCCATGCCGTCTTTGACGAATACAACCAGATTCCGGCGGCGAGGCTGAGCACTATTGGCATAGCTCTTTCCACGGCTGAACCCAGCGCGCCCTCGGAATCGCTGGATGAGCCGCCAATGCCAGAGGTACCCGCGTTGGAAGCAGAGACAAACCCACCCATAGGGGAGACGACGTGGTTCATGGATGAGGATGAGGATGAGGATGAATGGGATGAATACGAAGAGGAAAGGAAATATGAGTACGACGAGTGTTCACCTCGGCGAGTGGAACCACTGACTGTTGGGGTATGTTCGTGGAATACGTCCATGAATAGGATGCTAAGCCCGGACCTCGACAGCCCAGTCCTGCCCTCGTTGAGACTGGGGCTTAAGACGCCAAAGAGTTATGGCAACATGTCGCCTACCGCGCGAGAAGATTGGGGGTTTCTCTTGATAGATGATGCCTTTCATGGAAGCCGGAGAGCAGGGTTAGGAACCTGCTAATGTTCAAGAAGAAAAAATAAAGCTCCTTCTCAAGACTTTCCGTCTGTTGTAATTCTCTCAGAAGATTACCCATTGCTCGTGAGTGAGTTTCGGTAGTCATACTTCTTCATCGAGACCCTTCTCGCCCTGTGACACACGGAAGGCTCTGTTTTCGCGTCCTGTTACGTTGCCCTGTTAGAATAATTCTTTCCGTCACCCTTCACCAACCGTAGCGGCTGGACGCTTCACGCCGATTGCTCTTTCCCTTGGCAAAACTATCCTCGAGCGCTTCCCGCTGGCTTTGGACATTCCGGACGAGCTGCTGCAGACTATGTTTGCCGCTCTGAATGGCGCGTACAGGGTTGTGTATTTGTTGGTCACCGCTGGCTCGAACGGCCTCGTTGTGCTGATACTCCCGATCCAAGTTGAAGTTGATGACTCGCTTTGTGGCCTGTTGACCGCCGTCGCGACCAAACAGCTCCCGACGAGCGGCGGCAGAGAGGTTGAGGTCATCTGCCACGCTGTCTAGACGTTCGTCTGCTGGCGGGGCGCTTGCTACGTCTTGTTGGTTGGTGCCTCCTTGTTCAGATGTCGTAGACGACGAGATGGCTTGGTTGCCTGTCTCAAACAAGGGTTCGTAAACTCCACTGGAGGCCGACTGATGTCGAGGTTCTGCTGGTTCGTCGGTATGTATGGAAAACAGCGATTTCTTGGTGGGTGGCGGAACATCCTCTTGATCCTTTACCGAGTTACGAGGAGCTGTGCCTGTCGTCGGAAGTGCGGACTTGTCTCTTGCTGCTGGGGTCTGAGGCTTTTTCTTCTTATTCCCAGCTCTCGCTACAGACAGTGGCCGGAACATGGATGGTTTGCCAACCAACTTGACCTCTTCTGCAGGCTTCTGTCCCTCTGGTATCGATGGTGCATTGGAGAACTTGGGGGGGGGCAGACCCATTCCGCCAGATGATGTACTGTACATGTCGTGAGAGCTGTCAGCGTTGTCGCGACTGAAGCCTGGCTCCGCACTCGTCTTCAGGTTGACACCAGGCCTCATTCGAGCTGTTGCGGATGTCGCACTCGATTTCCCGGTGTTCTTGGGCGCCGGCAGGAAGGAGTTGAGCCCGGAGAACATGCTACCGCCTCCACCGTTTGTGCGTGCTCGTTTGGTTGGTGGTTCATCGTTGCTCGCTTCGGTTGTTTGTGGTAGGTTGACGATAATTTTGCCCGTATTCGACCGATCCACGACCTTTTGAAAAGCCTTCTTCTTTGATGACGAACGAGATGCGGTGGTCGGTGTTTCAGCGTCTGAGCCCGAGGCTTCTGAGTCGGAGTAGTCGACGAGACCCATGTTGAAAGGGCGGTTGTTGAAGTAAACAAAAAAATTGCTTTTCCGCTATCAGGCCGGCGATGACTTCTCTTCTGCAGCTGGGTCGTGTTTGGGAAAGGTCATTCCTTACTAGGGTCTACACAGTACTAATTTTTCACACACTGTCGGATCCCATGTCGCACAGCTAGTTTCTTGACCGTATGTGACATCGACGCGCACTGTATTATCACTGTATGCGCCTAGAGCGCACACCGCATCCCAGACCTCGCTTTATCCAACTCGTTCATGTCTTTTGCGCCGTTCCTCGACATAACTACTCCCGTCATCCAACGATCGTCTGCGCCCATCATTTACTCATTTGTTCAAATCAGTACATCGTGCTGCCTGAGCAGGCTGTAGTCTCGAGCCGCGAAGCACATGAACGAATTCCCCAGGTGATAGACATGTAGCGTCCGGGCAGCGATCTTTGCATCGTTGCTGCTCAAGTGCCGCCAACATGTCTGTTATGCAATCAGAGGAGTATGTTTTGAGATACCTTAGGCTTTGAGGGGCCCGGGTCTCCGAGTTATCATTGAAGCTCATCTTGCTTACCGGCTCATCATACAGACTCGTCTCTCACCAGCTGCGGAGTAGTTATTTGAACGAGATCGCCGATGGTGTGGGTGAACGCCTTCTGACGGTTAATGACAGCTTTCTCAACGCGCCGGCCTTTAAAGCAGCTGGTTGGCGACCGAACTCATCACATCACAAGCAAACGTATTCCCCTCCCATCCCTACAGCCGTCGCTGCTGAATATTTCCAGGCGCCGCGGCATGTTGGTCTCACGCTGGAAGACGGAGAGGATGATGGAGGCATGCTTACGGGAGGAGGCGCAGATACCATGGGTCCCGGCATGGCGACTAAGAGGCGCAGGCGTCGGGAGCAGGTGGAGGAGGATGACAGCAGCGATCTCAGTGACGAAAGTGACGAGGAGCATGAGCCCAGAGCTGCACAGCAGATCAAGTTTGCCAAGATGCCCGTACGGCAGCGCGCAGGTTCGTCGCCGTCTCAGGTGTCGCCGTTGAAGCAGACCTCGCCACGACCCCCGCGGCGTGGTTCTCAATCCGCCTTGGAAACCGTCAAGGAAAGGCCACGAAGGGATACAGTCACAAGCAGCGAGATATCGTCGGAAAACGAGTTTGATCTGCCCTCGGCCCAAAGGCATCGGGAGGCTGCTCGAGCTGCCCGAGCGCTACGCCTGCAGGACAAGATCAACGAAGAGCCTACGCCTGGTATCAGGAGGGCGGGCACTGAGCTGCTTCCGGAGGAGGAGGACGATGACACAGATGAGGGATCCGACATGTCGGGCGACTACGTGGGAAGTATCGACTCGGCATCGATCCTGGACGGGGTAGAGAATCCACTCAATGCCTCACCTACCCAGCCGGTTGTAGGGACACCACCCCGGAACTTCAGGCGACAGTCGGTCATACGAAAGTCGCTGATGCCCTCCAAACTGATGGCCTTGGAGGCACTACCACCTCCGCGTCCCATGAGCACGCTACGGCCGCTCAGCATGATCCAACCACACAGTCTCTTGTCTGCTGCGCTCAAAGCCAAAGAGCACAAGGCCTCGGTCCCGTTCCAGAAATTTGCGCACTGGAACGGACAAGGTACCCAAGGCTCCATTGCCGTCCGCATATACGCTCCCTTCTCCAAGACGCCGGGCAAGCCTTTTGAGGTCCTCATTCGCCCACGAGTTCAAGATGGCCGAGGTGCCGAGAGAACGGTTACGGTAACAGACCTGATAGGGCTCGCCCTTTATCAGTACAACGAAGAGAAAAGGGAACCGCAGATCCCGGCTCGCAAGTCAAGTGTTAACTGGTGGACACTCAGGATGGTCGAAGAGGGAGGAGAGGTCGACGATGACTTTCCGCCCTTTGAGAGGACGAAGCCATTATCGGCATTCACTACGGTTAACAATGCCAGCGCGAGGGGCGGAGGAAGGATGCGATCGAATTCGAAGGCCTACGATGACTTTGCTCTAGCTCCAGCGACGGAGGAGGAATACGAAGAAAACCAGACGCTAACGCCTCAAGAGGACGAGGTCCAGGGCGGAGAAGAGGCACAGCAGCAACCATCGGCGACGTCAAGTCAGGTCACGAGAAAGAGTGAGGAAGTCGACCGTAAGGGCTCGGCAGCAGGGCCTCCCACAGAGCCGGCTCGCCCTAGACAGAATCCCATCGTGACGACGACGTACCGACCCAACACACCGCTTGCTGATACGCCACAAGCTCCGGCAGCAGCATCAAACATGACGCGAGGCCAGAACAAGCTGCTCCGTATCCACATCATGTCTTCGGATGTGGCGCCTGGACAGATGGTGACGGTAAATGTCACGACAGACACCTACCTCGCCGAAGTGCTGGACATGGTGTGCCGCAAAAGACAGCTGGACAAGGGCAACCACGTGTTGAAGCTCCCTGGCTCCGGGGCCATTGCTATGATCGATCGGCCAGTGTCGTCGATAGGCAACGTTGCGGACCTGGAGCTCTGTCGAAGACGGTTCGCCACGGACGGCCCACTGACCATGGCAGGGTCTCCAAGCAGCTCCTCGCCCAAAGCTGGCGCCTTGGGAGAAGGGCCAGGGACAAGCTTGAAGAGGGCGCAGAGGAGAGGGCAGTTTGTAGGGCCTCATCCACTCGCACGAGAGGCGCTCAAGCAGGATGAGCTGAGCAGTGCCAACTACAAAAAGTACAACGTGTGGCGCAAGCAGCCGATGCGGCTGGTCGGCATGAGCGAGCGGATGCTGGTGATTGACGGCGAGTACATCCACATCGTGCCAGCCTCTGGAGGCAAGGCAGTTCACGACGGAGGGGGCAAGACGACCACGGTTCACTTTAGCAACGTCGTCGGGTGTAAGGTGCCAAGAAAGCACCCAAACAACGTGAAGGTACGTGTATATATTCGCCCCCTACGTAGCACCAGTTTGCCGGCGAGAGCGTACCAGAGGCTTACGAACATCAACAGCTGGTCATATACAGGGCCGCCGAGACGAAGCGGTATGATTTCGAGGCGCGTGGAGCAGATGAGGCAGCCGAAATAGTGGGAGAGCTCAAGAAGGGCATCTCGCCGTATCGAGAGGTATGAAAAGCCGTGGCAGGGACGCCATGACTATCTTACTTGGCCCCGGGAGTTTGTGTGTTTGTGTATGATGTATGATGCATGCATGTATACGTGCATCCTCTACATGCTGGCTGGTGATTCCATGAAGAAAACCAAGACCTGGAATGGCCAATGCTGGCTGGTGATTCCATGAAGAAAACCAAGGCCTGGAATGGCCAATGCTGGGTGACGAGCCGTGAAGCCAATGAGCGACTTTGAGTATCAACTATCAACTACAGGCGAGGGGATGGGTTTTTTAAGTTTTTTTTATCGAAACAAAGGAAAAGAAGTTGGTTCCGAAAACGGTGCAACGTCACTCTCGCAAAGTCTAGTTGGGAGATGCGCATAAAGTGTAAGTAAAAAGCGATAACTCAAATACACAAATGTTCCTCAAACATGGGCAAAATTCAAAACCTGACCGAACCAATCCCATGTTGACGAACCGGTTGCGGAAAAGCAACTTAGAAAAAAACCGCTTACTTGCCTGTGCCGTCCTTGTTCAACCATCAAACACCTGCACTATGGTGACTGTCACACTGCATAGGCACGCGAAAAAAGAGTGGGTGACGACGCGTCTGTTCCAAGCCAGCGTGTTGGGATGGCATTGATGACGACGCTGGTGGTGGCGACTGAGCCCACGTTGGAAAAGCGAAAATATGCCCGTCCGTCCATTTTGTTCTGCATACCTCGAACCATGTTACATACTTCCATACTTGCTGCTATGGATCCTCAGCCGGGTCTGTACTTGTCGACGAGCTTCGCCCCGAGTCTAGAAGAGCCAGTGCCCGGCATGTAACTGTGCCGGCTTGACCGAGGCACGCGACACACCAAAACGCGCGACGAGCCGGACCTCTTCTCTTTTCTCTCTACAAGTATAGTAGACTTAGTAGTATGACCAGAAATTCTAGACACGGCATCGACTGGAATGGCAGAGATGGCGTCTGCTACTCACATCGCGAGACGCGCTTCCCGTACAAATCCACTTTAACGCGCTGCGTTCCATTCCAGCAAACCACACCGCTGGGGCCGGTGCATCAACACTGATTTAGGCAAATCATGGCTAGGGGCCATTGTTCGGCCCGTCGTTTGGGCCCATCGGCGAGAAAATGGTCTCGTATTTCAATTTACCTCTAAATACCACGTATGTACATACATATAGCATACCGTGAGCCATGGGAGAAGGGGCCTGAGACCACGCTCCCCACCCCTTGAAGAAAGGGATGTTCGATCCCCTGAAACGTTCACTCCAGTGGGAAAAAGGACCCATCCACCTTTCTTTCCCCCTCTCCCCATGGATGCTTTCGCCGAGGGAGGGCTGTTACCTCTTTGCAATACGTATTGTACATACCATACCGTACGTAGAACGAGGCGGTTGGGGGCTGGGAGGGACCGGCCAAAGCATGCCTTATGTGTAAGTTGTGAGTAGGGACGCCACGTCGCGAACATATATAACACCTCTCTCCATTCCTCCTGGCGTCGACATCCCCAGGGCATTCTTTTATACTTTCTTTACTCCCTCGACCATTGCATAGGACCGTCCCATAGAGTGATTTTGCCTTTTCTGATCTCGGTCATCCATCGTGTCGAATACACAGGTCGTCGACGAGTTTTTGCCCCCTGAACAGTCTCAACCGTCGATCCTACAGCTGCTTCACGAGATCGTCGGCGTCTTCCGTATCAGTATGAAGTGGAATCAGTTTATTCTTCTGGCTCTTGCCGTTGCCATCCAGGTTCGTTTTCCCTCTGCCCACAGGGACGCTTTGCCTCGTTGCCCGAAGACTAACGTATCTGTTCCACGTCCAGGCCGATCATGCCGGTAGGGAAGCCACCGAGCCTGCTCAAGTCGCCGGAGGAAGCGGAGGAGGCAATGGTAGTCCCGGCGCTGGTGGTAGTGGTACTGCGGGTGGTGCTGCCGGCGGTGCTGCCGGAGGTGCCGCTGGGGGCCTTCCCGGAGGAGCCGCCGGGAACTCAGCTGGCGGTGCTGCGGGCAGCGGTACTGCTGGCGGCAGCGCTGGCGGCATGAACGGCGGCATGGGCGGTGGTGGCACCGGCGGTAGTCTGGCCGGAGGTGCTGCCGGTGGTCTCGCTGGTGGAGGTGCTGCCGGCAGTGGCCTCAACAACCCGACCAACGGTGCTGGGGGTCTCCCCGGTACTAATGGAGGTGCTGCCGGTGGTGCTGGCAACAGCTTGCCCGGGTCTGGAGGCGCTGTCGGGGGTACTGCCGGAGGTGCTGCCGGTGCATCCAACACGGCGGGCGGCGCCGCTGGTGGACTGAATCCCGGGCTCAACAATCCAGTCGGCAGCGGAGCAGGGTCGGTGGCCGGCGGCTCAGGCATGGCCCTGAAGTCGGCCGATAGCAATGAACTCAACAAACAAAGAACTGGTGACTCTTCGTCGCAGGCCACTGGCGCTGCGGCTGCAGGAAGCTCAGATTCCTCCGCCTCGGCCACGGGCTCCGCGACCAGCTCATCAAAGACGGGTGCTGCCTACTTCCCTGGACCGACGGTCGCGGCTGTGGCGCTTGGTGCGCTCGTTGGCGGTGCCGTGCCTTACTTGTAAGCGCGAAGATGAAAGGGGGGGGCGATGAGCGTTGGGCTGTTTGATGGTGGTACGAGCGCCATGGCAAGAGAAGAGGGTGTATCAGCCTGGTTAATGATGGGTCGTGGTTGATGAAGAGACATCTCGGCATTGCCTGCAGACATGTGTGAACCTGACGAGCAAATGATTGGATTCTTTCAGAATGTATCAAAGGTGGCAGTGGCAATTTTCAACTTCTTATGTATAGAAATCATCTTGCACCACTCTGTTGTCGGCTCATGCTTTTTGTGAACGCATCTCTGTCCATAATTTGTCAATGGTTTGAAAAACTGCCGTCACGTCCTTCATGACGGCCTCGTCCACTTTGCCCCCAAGCCGCTGTTGAATCTTGTCCGGGTGCCATCGGACGCGCTCCTCTCTGAGCTTTCCCGCAAAGGCCTGCTCTCCAATCTTGCTCAGGCCGATACCCTCGGTGAAGAATGATCGGACTGACTTTTCGTTCACACCGTTACGCTGTGTATCCTCGACTGGCCACGGCAAACTGTCGACTTCTCCGTCCCAAGACGCCCAAGCTTGGGTGTAGACCTCCCATCGTTCGGCCCATCGTTTCTGCCTACGTCGTTCCTCGCCTCTGCGCAGACTGTAGTCCATTTCGTGTCTGAGCTTGCGCTCCTTCCGCGCCTCATCTTCTTTGCGATGTCTTTGCTCTTCTCGCCGCGCCCGCTCCTCCAGAAGGCCTGCGTGTGTCTTTTCCCACATCTTCTGCCGGACGTGGGCGGCATATTCTTCGTCCGTCATCTGCTCCAGCTCTCCCGTCGGACCAACCTTTTCGTTCGAGTACACATGTACAGGCTGGCCATATACGCCTTCCCAGTACGAGGCACCCTCGTCGTCCGCCATGGCGTCAAACAATGATTCCCTGAAGGCCGCATCTGTATCGAGTGGCGGCACATCGTGAGGATTTGGTGGTGTGAGAGACCTGCGATCTCGTCGTCGTCGATGGCGGTGATGATGATGACGACTCGATCTGTGAGATGCTGATGAATGGTCTTCGTACTGCCCGTCCCGCGAGCGGTTGCGGCGAGACTTGTGATCTTTGAGCTTTAGCCGGGAGCGTCTAGGGCGTGTCGCGTCCTCTTCATGTGTGCCGGGCTCCACATGATCGTTCAAATCGGAACGGCCGCTCTCTGTGGCCACGGCCGGTTCTGCATCCGTTGTTCGTTCATCGTCGACTCGAGGCTGTTTGGCTGCTCTTTCGGGGTTGATCGAGGACAGGATATGGCGGCGCTTGGACGAGGGAGAGACATTCATGGCAGTACAGCCATGCTCAAGGGCGACAAGTACATGAAGGCACAATGAGGGAGAAACAAGAGGCAGAACGAAAGCGCAGACTGGCAAAGGTGAAAGTCGAGGAGGAGAATCTGGGTACCATTGATTGACAAAATACCTGTAGTTGTTTGGAAGTGGCGTCATTGGTGCGTGGCCCTACATACAGCAGTCATACTAGTACAAGTAAGCACTCACGGCACTGTAGAAATAGCGGGGCGGACCGGGTCCCCAGCCGTCGGCGTGCCTCTCTAGCAAGGGTGTCGCAATGACACGAAGACCAAAACAGCAGTCGAGGGAAGACACAGACGTCGGATTTGCTTGCTCGTCAACTTTACCTATCTCCAACGAACAGCTTTCCAGCTTCACTAAGCATCATTGTACTAGACTGCCAGTCAATGCACCGCCTCTTTTCCTTTCTCCAGAGTCGTCGACAAAACGATATTACTCTCGGCTCTTGATCATGCCCTGTTCATAACCAGCCTCTGCCGGCGGATTCTGGTTTCCATTACAGAGGTGTGTCCACCACCTGGACAGCACAGCACGGATAGTCCTGCGGCAATAGAGGCTTGTGCCTCATGATCGCGCGTCATGGCAGGGCTCATTCTACTTCTCGGCCTATGCGTAAGTAGCTCTCAGACAAGCCATGATATTGAGCTAACAGGAACAGGTGGTTATGGCACTGGCGTGCGTCGACGATCCGACATTCTATGAACCTCGACCTTGCTGATAATCCAATAGGTCATTTCTGGCCGGCGCGCTCCCTCTCTCCTTATCGCTATCACAGTCACAGCTGCGGCTTGTTTCCAGCATCGGCATCGGCATATTGGTTGGAACATCCATGATTGTCATTATCCCCGAGGGGATAGAAGCCGCAGCGTCGCCAGCCGAGTCATCCCATGTACACAGAGTGCGAACCGTCCTTCGAAGAGCTCCCTGGACATTCGGTCTCGAGGGGCGCGATATTCCGACGTCGGTCGTGGGAGCGGATGTCATACCCCGAGCCGCGGCGAGCCTCTCCGAAATAGATCCTGATATTGCACGAGTAGTGGTTCGAAGAAGTATCAACTCAGGAACAAGGAGGAATGAGGGGCAGAAAGAAGCACCAAAAGAAAAACAAGACTCAGGGAAGGCAGATGAAGGCAAACATGAGAAGCAAGAAGGCCAAGGGGGGCAGCATGCTCGACATGTTGAAATACCGGGCCTCGAAGTTGGGATGTCCATGGTACTGGGCTTCATCCTCATGTTCCTCATCGACAGACTGCCCAGGCACGCGTCTGACAGACTCCAAGCCGGTGCCGAACCACAACATTTTAGCCTCGGTAGCTTAGGCGGTCCACCTGAGCCTGTCGACGAGGAAGCCAATGGATTTCTGGGATCTCTAACGCCGACGCCAAAGCACACACGCACCTTGGCAACCACCATCGGGTTAGTGATTCATGCTGCGGCAGACGGCATCGCCATGGGCGCATCATCAGCCACGTCCAACACAAAGCTAGGTTTCATCATCTTCATCGCCATCATGATCCACAAGGCGCCCGCCGCGTTTGGACTCACCTCGGTTCTTCTGAAGCAGGGGCTTTCGAAGCGTGCAGCGCGAGGCCACTTGATCGTCTTCAGCTTGGCGGCACCCGTAGGAGCGCTCTCAACCTGGCTGCTGATCCGATTGCTGAGCGGTGAGCATCTTGATGGAAAAGCGGGCGAGTGGTGGACGGGCATGCTCTTGCTCTTTTCAGGCGGTTCGTTTCTGTAAGTTTCAGCCTTGACTGCGCCCACTTGTCTGGCAAAGGCAGTGGGCAGTTCACATTGTGATGCGGAAGCTGACTGCAGATGCCCTGCAGATATGTAGCCATGCAGGCCATGCAAGAAGATGGAGTATCCCACGAACACGGCTCGGCGTCGTCCAACGGCTACGCCGACGCCTCGACTGCGAACCACCGCAAAGCCAAGGGACCACAACTCCGAGATACGCTTGCCACTGTCGCCGGCATGCTCTTACCGTTACTAACGCAGTTTGGCCACCATCATTGACGGGGACCTGCCTGAGCTTTCAGCTGTAGGGATTAGATGGGCCTTTGACTATTTCTCCAGCGATTGGGTGTCCAGTGTACATGTATACTTTGGCGAGGAGTACAAGATTCAGGAGTAACACGGGACAAGCATTCTTTTACGGGGTTCAGCGCCGCATGTTTTACTTCGTTTGGTTCCGTGGCCTTGCTTGATAGATGTGGCGGGCGAAGCATTCGGGCGGGTTTTCCCAGGTGGCCACAACATTTCTTTGATTACGGGAATTATCCTGCTGTGTAGCAAGATTCGTGAAAAAGCTGTGAAGACTCTGTGTCTGTCCGCTTTCATAGAGGCAATGTCCGGGATAGTTTTTGCTGCATTCCGCAAAGGGGCATCCGATCCTGGACCACGTGCTTTGCATACGGGTTTCAGATCACGAGATACCATTACACCTTTAGCAACAGTCACACGGGTTGCGGAAATACCACCAACGACATATTACCAGGAATAGAAGATACCGACTCAACACAGCGCTACGCAGGTTGGACGGATGAAGATGTCGATGTATCAAGGGAGCGCAAAGGCAGGGAGCAGCTGCCTCTCTGGAGAAACTAAGCTCCGACCAGAATGTAACAGTCGGTATGGCACCTTCGCCAGAGAGCACTGGCTCTTTACTTGTAAGATGCGCGGATGAATCCTCCTTGGAATGGATGGTGCGGCATGCGTGAAGCCCCTTCTTACAAGGACGAGTAACGGAGGGATTACCGAGGTTCAGTAGGTCCGGAGAAGGGGCCGTCCCTGGAAGAAGACGGCTGCAAGCGCGAGCAAGAGCAGAGACTCAAATGTAAGTCGTATCTGCTGCCCTTCGCTGGTGATACAATAGCAGGTTCGCAAGTTAGGTAGCGATGATGATGACGATGATGATATACGTAGGTGTCCGGATCTCCGCAACGGGACCTTGAACTGCTTAAAGTAATACTACAGGTATGCAGGCGGTGGTGTGAAGGCCCGAGTCCGTCGCGGTTGCAACCGCCGATCGCCTCCACGCAACTGCCCGACGCTTTGCTGGACTGAGAAACCCCTTGCAACCATCCTCTGACAGGGGGGTGGGGGGGCATACATATGTGCTGCACGGTGCTGCTATAACAGTACATTGTACCCCGTGGGCGGCATGCTCGACACCGACATTGAGAGTCTCGCCTCCTCATTCGTGAACCAGCCGCCCCCTCGACAGGGTTGGTTCCAAAGTTCAACCAACCTCCTTTCGGTGCCGCTAGCACAGCGCCCGCCCGTCCGCCCTTGACCATCAGTGCCATCCAAGCCCGCCGTGCCCGCCAGCCGAGACAACGACTTCTGCAAGTATGCGAATATGGACTTTGTATGCAACAAGGTTCCGCGCCACGCACCGAAAAAGGTTTACATAATCCGTGGCCGAGACACCATGGCGCTTGGGGTCTTTGACCGCCGGCAGGTCAGGCTCAGGGCGACGCGTGGCATGTACGGTCAATAGCAATACGGATATCTTGCGTCGTTCATCGGCATCTGGTACATATATGTAGCATCAAAAGAAGGTCTCTCTCGTCGTGATTGTCACCGCCAGCGTCTGCCGGGTTCCTGGTAGCGAGATGTACTCTTATCCACCGGTGTACTCCTTCGGGCCCAGCATGCGCTAGCAGTGTCCGTGCAGGTGGCCGCATGAGTGCATACGGGGAATACGCCGGATCGTAGCAGCCCCTTTGTACCTACAGCCGAAGGGCTACCTCGGCTGGTCCCCCACGAGTCGTGTCTTCCTTCTCACCTCCCATCACTGCCCAGCCCGCTTGTCTCATCAAAGAATCCATACCGCAAGACGCCCACCCGCGCGCTTCCCCTGCAACAAAGGGCCTCGCAGGTTCTCTTACGCTTCCCTTCTCCTCCGCCGTGCCTATCCTCAGACCTCCATTGTCCCTTTTCTCCCGGGCACCGCGAGGAAACGGCTACCCGGTCCTGATTTCGTTGCCTCCTCGTCGGGTCTGTCTGTCTTGCCAGCCGAGTTGGTCAAGGCTCCAACCGATTCTACGCTGATCCGTCCACCATTCATCCCATCTATCGAGCCCCCGAATCGCTCGACTCTACATATAACACTCTACTACTTGCTACTGCCTAACAAGGCTGCTGGCGCTTCGAAATCGATTTGACCTTGTCCCTGATACGCCTCTGATGACCGCCTCGCAAATCGCCTGCCCGCTGGTCCTCGCGTCGCCCTTCACCAGAGTGGTTCTCGCCGGCGAGCCTGCTGACACGGCTCTTTGGCTTGGACTGTCTGATCATCCTCTAACGCTCGTTTGAAGTCTACACAATTGAACCTACATCTCCACTCCCGGGCCCCGTGTACGCCGAGGCCAAGTCCCTCTGTTCTCACATTTGGGAAATAGGAAAAAGCCCTTGCCTTGACGGGGCTATTATCACCTCGTGCCTTGGACTCGAGCTTGGCATGCTCATCTGCGACCACGAGCTCGAGCCCACGACACTTCAGGTATGTGCCATGCAAATGGGCATCATGTGGCCCCCGTCTCTCGCTGGTATCACCCGCTGGTATTGCCGCTGCTGGTGGTACATGCATTTCCCACTAGCGCCCCCCCTCCAGCGCCGGCTGCGTCTTGGAAGCCCGCCCTTCCGCATCTCAAAGACCACGCTTCAGCAGCCTCCCTCCTTCTTTCCGCAGGTCATCATGATTTAATGCTTCCATCACCCCAATAATCCCCCTACTTGCATTTATGGTGCTTTCACTGCACATGGGACCTTATTTGATTGCGCTGCCGATCTCGAGTGCGAGGAGAGCTGACATGATCTGTTTCTGAACCAGTTGGGCATCTTGTTTGCTGCCGCTTTTGTTTTCCACCGACTACCTGTCTGCAGCCAACAGCTCCTACGACTTTGATCAGAATATTGGACGCAAGCATTGCCAAGACGCCTGGCTGTCGGTGCTTCCACGGACGCCAGAGTCATGGATGGCTATAGCCGGGCTGTCGGCCTCTCCGAGAGGAGAGGGAGCATCTTGAGCGAGGAGCTTGCCCTCAACACGGCGTCAACTCGAATGACACAACGACCGGACAAGCTCCCTCAGCAGCAGCGACCAATGCGAGGCCCTCCGACGCCCAACATGCCCACGCCTGCGGCCGACTACGACCAGCAACTCACGGGCTCACCGCCCCCGCCGCCAACACCCGCGGCTTCCCCCGGGCCCGCCAGCTGCCAACCGGACTGGAGTAATGCGGCCGACGATGAAGACTTTTTTCTCGCAAAGATCCGTCAGCATTTTAAGAACTGCTCTGGCCCGCAGAGGACGCGCGTTCTGGCCGACATGCTCAACCTCTGCACGAGCCAACAGCTGAGCTTTGTCCACCAATTCGTTAGCCCACTCCTCAAGAAGGACCCCTTTACTAGTCTTCCGGATGAATTGTGCCTTAGGGTTGGTTTACATTGCTTTTCACTCTTTTTCTTGACGTCCCAAAATACGACGATGCTGACCAGTATTTAGGTACTCTCCTTCATAGACGACCCAAAAGTCCTTGCTCGTGCGTCTCAGGTGTCAAAGAGGTGGCGTGACCTTCTCAGCGACGACATGACCTGGAAGAACTTGTGCGTCAAGCATGACTACAATCGACGAATGTCCGAAATTCACAACCCGTCCTCCGCGCTTCCTATCAGATCAACCGTCCAATCTATAGCCCATGCCGATCTAGATATGGTCACCAGTAATAGCTTTCCCGGCTCATGTCCAGTTCCTGGACACGTTTCAGGATCCCGAAGCCTCGGCGGCACTCAAGGGCGACCCAAAGTGCGGTCGTACAAATCCCACTTCAAACAGCGGTATTTGGTGGAAGCAGCATGGCGATCGGGGGGCACCGCCGTTCACAGAAACATAACACAAGAGGGCGGTGTTGTGACAAGTCTTCATCTGACGCCCAAGTACATCATCGTGGCTCTGGATAACGCCAAGATCCACGTCTTCGACACAAATGGCGACGGTCAGCGTACGTTGCAGGGCCACGTCATGGGCGTCTGGGCCATGGTTCCTTGGGGCGACACGATGGTCAGCGGTGGATGCGATCGCGACGTCCGCGTGTGGGATTTGAAGACGGGGTGAGCTTGATTGATCTATATCAAAGATTTTCCAACGCTGACGAATGTTTGGCAGGGCATGTCTCCACACCTTGCGCGGCCACACATCAACCGTACGATGTTTGAAGATGGCCGACGCCAATACGGCCATCTCCGGGTCCCGCGACACTACTTTGCGCGTGTGGGACATCCGTGCTGGAGTGTGTCAAAAGGTTCTCGTGGGGCATCAATCTAGCGTCCGTTGCCTGGAAATTAAAGGTGACATTGTTGTCTCGGGCAGCTACGATACTTTTGCCAGAGTTTGGAGCATCTCCGAAGGTCGGTGTCTACAGACCCTTCAAGGCCACTTCAGTCAAATCTATGCAATCGCCTACGACGGTAAGAGAGTGGTCACGGGCAGTCTGGACACCAACGTACGCGTGTGGGACCCAACCTCAGGGTAAGCTTGACTGAAACCGCGGTCCGATGATGGCCAGTGGCTAATTCTACTTTTAGCGAATGCTTGGCAATCTTACAGGGCCATACGTCGCTCGTGGGTCAACTGCAGATGCGCGGTGATACTCTGGTCACCGGTGGATCCGATGGATCAGTCCGAGTTTGGTCACTCGAACGCATGTGCCCTATCCATCGCCTCGCTGCGCATGATAACAGCGTAACGAGCCTTCAGTTTGATGACACCAGGGTCGTCAGTGGAGGTAGCGATGGGCGGGTCAAGATTTGGGATCTGAAGACGGGACATCTTGTCCGCGAACTCATTGCTCAGGGCGAAGCAGTATGGCGCGTGGCTTTCGAAGATGAGAAATGCGTTGCCATGGCTCTCCGGCAAGGCCGTACCGTCATGGAGGTACGTTTCAACCCTTTTACCAAGATTGTAGGTATAATGCTTACTCAGTTAAAGGTATGGTCGTTCTCGCCACCCGACGATGTCCTCTTCGATGGACCCTATTCCAAGCACCAGCGCGCTCTAGAAGGCAATGCTCAGAGACCATTGAGTGCCATGGCCCTCGACTATAGAGACGGCGACCCCAGAGTGGCTGCACCTGATTGCGAAACGCAGGATGTGGACATGAAGGACGCCGGCCCGTCGGCGGCTCCCTCGCAACCCGACAACCAGACCTTTTTCCACCAAGACTAATGACGAAAGTACTTTTGTTTCTTCTGTTTTTGGCCAGCTATTCATTAGAATATCGCATGTTCCAGGTTATAGAACGCAGCGAATGACTATCTGTGGGCAGCATGTTACCGGCACCGGCGTTAGGACTGCATACGACGAGCGGAGTTGAGCCTGTCAGTCTTTGTTGTTGGAGATGGAGGGTTTCTTATTTTCAGCATTCGTCATGAGTGGATTTCCACGAACGGGATGACGATTATTCGGGTATTTCAAGGTTTGAAAGGGGAAGGGAAGAGTGGGAGAACTATTGGCAGTGATGGATCATGACAGGGTCAGCCTTGTTAGCTTACCGACTACAGGACTAAACTTCCCATACAAGCAAGAGCGTAGCCACGTTAGAAGTCGGCTGTAAGACTTAACAGAGATGTTCCATTGACGCTGCTCGTCATCAGGTTCAGTGTGATGACGATATGTGTGCAATTACAAATGAAACGCCTCGAATCGTCTTGAATGATGGGCGGCGAACTCGGGACGGAGTGCTTACATGCTATTCTAGTATGATGCTACTTGTATTACTACTTAGTACTAGTACTCCGTCGTACTTGTCAGCTTGTAGTCATCACGTGGCTTATCCACTAGCGCCTCGTGGGGACTAGCGCAGGCCAACAGAGAAGCTCAACGTTCAACGCTGGAAATTTCGCGACCTTGTACATATCTGTAGTCGGTAACGGAGTCGAGCGGATTCGCCGTTTTCTTTACTCCCTCCTCAATCGACGACACCGACGGACCCTGATTCTAAAGAGTCAACAGTCACAAGCAGCGATGTTTTCCAAAGCTCTCAGAGTCCCGCGAGCTGCGTCTCTGCGACCAAGGGCTCGAGCACCACTCGCCTTGGCCTCGCGCTTCGTGACGACCGATGCTGCGTCTTCATCTCTTAGCCACTCCGTTCCTCAGGTAAGCATTTGCGGCGGGGAGATTCAACTCTCGTGCTTGTACTCATGCGAGCTCTGCCATTGGCCACGATGAAAGCCTGGCACAGGCTCGTGAGGGCCTCATTTCAATGGCTGACATGGTACAGTCCGACGATGAGCCCTTCCAGATCACCCTGAGCGATGAGAGCTTCGAGACATATGAGCTGGATCCGCCGCCTTACACCATCGACGTCACGAAAAAGGAACTGAAGCAGATGTACTACGACATGGTTGTCATCAGGTACGGAGCGGCTGTGCCGTCGATACGGGCCCTTCATCAAGATCAAGTGCTGATTTGGCGTGCAGGCAAATGGAGATGGCAGCCGACCGGCTGTACAAAGAGAAGAAGATCCGAGGCTTTTGTCATCTGTCGACTGGGCAAGAGGCCGTCGCTGTGGGCATTGAGCACGCCATCACCAAGAAAGACGATGTCATCACCGCCTACCGATGTCATGGTTTCGCCCTGATGCGAGGTGCCACCGTCAGGTCCATCATCGGCGAGCTCTTGGGTCGTCGCGAGGGCATTGCTTACGGCAAAGGCGGCTCCATGCACATGTTCTCCAAGGGCTTCTACGGCGGTAACGGTATCGTCGGTGCTCAGGTTCCCGTTGGTGCCGGTCTGGCCTTTGCGCACAAGTACAATGACAGCAAGACGGCCAGTATCATCCTTTACGGTGATGGCGCCAGCAACCAGGGCCAAGTCTTCGAGGCTTTTAACATGGCTAAACTGTGGAACTTGCCTGCTTTGTTTGGCTGCGAGAGTGCGTTTTCCTCTTCAAATTAACGAGCATCATGATGGCCGCTAACACGGACTCTACAGACAACAAGTACGGCATGGGAACGTCGGCTGCACGATCATCCGCCTTGACCGACTACTACAAGCGCGGACAGTACATCCCCGGCCTCAAGGTGAACGGCATGGACGTCCTGGCCGTCAAAGCGGCCGTCAAGTACGGCAAGGAATGGACTGCGATGGACAAGGGTCCTATGGTTCTCGAATATGTCACGTACCGCTATGGCGGCCATTCCATGTCGGACCCCGGCACCACGTACCGAACGCGCGAGGAGATCCAGCGAATGCGCTCGACCAACGATGCCATTGCGGGACTAAAGCAGAGGATTTTGGAGTGGGAGGTCACCACGGAGGACGCCCTGAAGAAGATTGATAAGGAGGCCCGAAGCCACGTCAACGAGGAGGTTGCCGCAGCCGAGGCCATGGCCGTCCCTGATGCCACACCTCCTATTCTGTTCGAAGACATCTTTGTCCGCGGGAGTGAACCCCAGTACATCCGTGGACGTACCCCTGACGAGACATTTTACTTTTCGCAGTGAACGGTCTGGCGATAGACGTGTCACTGATATTCTTGAGTTTGGCCTCTTTTGTGTACCATATAATGTTCAGATAGAGGGCAACACAGCTCAGTACAGCATGCGATGCGGTTGCGGATGGTGACTACATTTTATAACATTCAAAGACGTGCTATCCTGTTCCTTGGCCAAAGAGGCTCGGTCCTCCCTTCACTGTTACTAGAACCACCGTGAGCGATGATGAGTCAAGCGTGAGCACTACGTTGATCAGTAACCGTGCTGATGTGATGCAAGTAATACCAGTAGCTGCCTAGCAGAATGTCTCCAGCCGGAGCCGCATCACGTGATTTGACGTCGCCGACGTGACTCCTAGCCATTTCCGTCTTGGCCCCGCGAGACCTCTTAACGCGCTTTCTGAGGGCAGAATCGCGTCCAACCATGCATGCCATATTGCACCTACTATCGTCCACGCAAAGCAGCTGCACCTCGACACATTGTATGCTTCGACTTTCGAACACCTTGTCTTCGCGCGCCTCCACCGTGGCTTCGCGGATAGCCTTTTCATCCGCCATTGGCCGGTCGCTGTTGACCCAATCATCTTCTGGAAACGTGCGCTGCAAGGCCACTATGGCTCCGAAGCAGGCTACGTTGGGGTATGTAAAGTCTAGCCAGAGCACAATTGGGTGCGTTTTGAGTGAGGAGAGATGATCACGGTGAAAGATCAATATCAGAATGCTGACGCCAGGCCTCTTTCAGGAAGTTTTTCGGGGTCAAAAGCGCAGGACCCTCCCAGCAGACGTCGTTGTCATTTACGACCAAGATCGTTCGGAAGAGGTCGCCGCCGGAGAGCGAGGAGAACGTGAGCACCAAGGAAAATGATGATCCAACGAAAGGTACAATAACTGCCTCTTACGAGCTTGCACAGACATGCTGATTTTGGCTTAAAGTGACCAAGAAGCGATCACGTTCACCGAGTCGGGGAGCTGCTTCTGAGATTGAAGCAGATGGCTCAGATGACGAGCCAGTTGTGAAGAAGGCGAGGAGATCCAGAGTCAAGTTGGAGGAGAGTGACGAGGATGTTCCCATCAAAGCGTCGCCCAAGGCCAAAAGGAAGTCCCCATCGCCCGTATCGCCCAAGGAAAAGGCTGGCTCAAAGGCTTCCAAAAAACCTGTCAAGGCGGAGGAGGATGAAGTGAAGGAAGAACCGGAACGAGAATCTGCTTCAGAGGGTGAAGAGAAACCTGAGATCGCCAGCAAGGCGAGAGCGAAAGTACAAACCCAACTTAAGTCAAAAAGCAACCACCCATACCCTGACTGGGCACCTGGCGCACCCGTGCCGTACGCTGCTTTGTGTCAGACCTTTTCCTTGATAGAGCTGACGACGAAGCGTCTTGTCATTGCCGAGCATTGCGCACTCTTTCTACGACAAGTCATGCGACTGACGCCAGATGACCTGTTGGCGACTGTTCTCCTCATGGTCAACAAGCTGGCACCTGATTATGCTGGTATTGAGCTCGGCATCGGCGAGTCTCTCATCATGAAAGCAATCGGCGAGACCACAGGGCGAAGTCTGCAAGTCATCAAGGCTGATCAAAAGGATATTGGGGACCTGGGACTGGTTGCGGTGAAGAGCAGGTCTACACAACCAACTATGTTCAAGCCTAAGCCACTAACAATCAAAGGCGTCCACCAAGGCTTGATGGGCATTGCTACCGTGTCTGGCAATGGTGCGCAGGGCAGAAAGGTCGACATGATCAAGAAGCTGCTGTCTGCGGCCGATGCCATGTCGACGGCCAAGGTGGACATCGACAAGGACAAGGGCGGTCCAAGCGAAGCAAAATATATCATCAGGTTCCTCGAAGGCAAGCTGAGACTTGGGCTTGCGGAGAAGACGGTTCTGGTTTCTCTTGCGCAAGCCATTGTGTTTCACGAGGCGGATGCCAAGAACAGAGTGCCGACAACAGCTGAACTGGAGAAAGGAGAGTCGATACTCAAGACGGTATACAGGTGCGGCTGCCTCAATTCATCACAGATAAAAGTGTTCAAGCTGCTAACAATGTAGGAAACAGTGAGCTGCCTAGCTACAATGCCATCATTCCCGCCGTCTTAGAAAACGGTATTGGCAAACTACGAGAAAGCTGCAAGCTGCGTCCCGGCGTACCACTGAAACCCATGCTTGCCAAGCCTACCAAGGCCATCACCGAGGTCCTGGATCGCTTCGAAGGACAAAAGTTCACTTGCGAGTACAAGTATGACGGTGAAAGGGCTCAGATCCACTACGTCGCCAAAGATGCACCGCAAGAGCTGAGTGAAGAGACACCCGGTGCCGTGAAAGAGGCAGCAAACGGCGTGGCCAGCATCTTTTCCAGAAACTCGGAAGACTTGTCCAAGAAGTACCCCGACATCTTGGCTAAACTGCATACATGGATCAAGGAGGACACCAAAAGCTTCGTGCTCGACTGCGAGACAGTAGCGTGGGATGTCGTGGAGAAGAAGGTGCTGCCGTTCCAACAGCTCATGACGAGGAAGAAGAAGGATGTCAAAGTCGAAGATGTCAAAGTCAAAGTCTGCGTCTTTGCCTTTGACCTGCTATACCTGAACGGGCAACCGGTCGTAGAGAAGTCGTTACGAGAGCGCCGTCAACTGCTGCAGGAATCATTCAAACCCGTGGAAGGCGAGTTTGCACTGGCCACGTACATGGATGGTCAGGAGCTGGATGAAATTCAGCTCTTCCTGGATGAGAGCGTCAAGGCATCGTGTGAGGGATTGATGGTGAAGATGCTGGACGGTACGGAGAGCGGATATGAACCCAGCAAGCGAAGTCGGAATTGGCTCAAGGTAAGCAAACCAATCTCACCCTGATCATAGACCCGCATCTGACCATCCCCCAGGTCAAGAAGGATTACCTCTCCGGCGTAGGCGACTCCCTCGATCTCGTCGTTCTAGGCGCCTACTATGGTAAAGGCAAACGCGCCTCCGTCTACGGCGCCTTCCTCCTCGCCTGCTATAACCCATCCACGGAAACGTACGAGACCGTATGCAACATTGGCACCGGCTTCTCAGAGCAAGTTCTTGAAGACTTGCACGCCCAGCTATCCGCCATTGTCATTGACCGCCCTAAACCTTTCTACTCGCACTCCTCGGGCGGACAGCACCAACCGGATGTATGGCTCGAGCCTCGCTACGTGTGGGAAGTCAAGACGGCGGATCTGACGCTGAGTCCGCGGTACAAGGCTGCGTGGAAGGAGGGCGTCGACCCAAGCGGAGAGAAGGGAATCAGTCTGAGATTCCCGAGGTTCATCAGGGTCAGAGACGATAAGGGCGTGAGCGATGCTACCAGCAGTAGGCAAGTGGCCGACATGTATAGGAAGCAGGAGAGTGTGACGAAGAGCAAAGGCCCGGCGGTGGATGACGACTTTGAGTATTGAAAAAACCGCTCGTGACTTGGGAGATGCCCAAGCATAGGGAGGCTGAGCGGTGTTTTGCTTTATGAAGCATATCAGGTAGCTATTTTATATCGCCATCACTGTGCTAGGAGTATGGAAGGCTCAGGCAAACGAGCAAATAAATAAACACGCTGTCTAGATGTCTTCGAAATCTACACTCAATACACGTATCTTGATGCTGCTATAGCATGCACCGAGCCATGTTACAGCATGGGATCCCTTTCATGTTCTTCCTCCTCCTCGGATTCCCCTTCCCTCGCGTGCAGAGGCGGCACATGGCCTATTCCTCTCGTTTCCTCGGCGCCATGCAAGATATACCACACATCCTTCTTCGTCATCAGACCCTGCAACACGCCCCTGTCACTAAACAGAACATACCGCAGGCCTAGCTTCTGGAAATACGACAGAACCAGGTGGAAATCCGTGCGGGAGGGCAATGTCAGGGGCGTCTGGTCCATCCAAGGCCGGAGATCGAGCGTGGTGCGGGGGTCAGCAAGGGGCTGGTGAGAAAAGAATGCCTCCGTTTCAGGGGGCAAGGTGCGCGCAGCCGTGCGTAGACTGTAGGCCAGCTCGGCGCGGGATATGTAGCCGAGGAGGATGGCGTCACGGGGATCAGAGACAACAGGGAAGCCGCGATGAGGATGAGCGTCGAGAATGGAGGCGAGAGAGGCTACGGAGTGGCCGGTGGCCGTGAGGACGACGAGATCCTCTATGCGCGTCATGATATCAGAGGCGGGAACGTCGGGGAGGAGCATGTCCTCGGCGGCGGAGTTGGTGGTGTCATTGTCGAGAAAGGGGTACTGGTTGAAATGGATCCAGGACTCGTAGATGCCGCGACGGGAAAAGGCGTCGCCCACCCATTTCGAGATCATGACGGCGACCATGATGGGCAGAACGTAGGTGAGGGCGCCGGTGAGCTCGAACATGATGACGACGATGGAGACCGTCATGCGCGTAACGCCGGCGAGGGCGGCGGCAGCGCCGATAATGGCGTAAGTGCCTGGTGTGATGCAGGGGACGTCGGGGCGACAACTGGAGAAGAGGATGAAGCCGGGATGATTGGTGACCCAAATCTCCATGACGATGCCTACGGCTCGACCGGTAAGCGCGCCGATGGCCATGGAGGGCAGGATGATGCCCGCGGGGATCTGCAGGCCAAACGTGATGGCGGCGAGGAAGAAGCCCAAGACGGCGGCGAAGAGGAGCAGGACGATGGTGCTGGCGGAGGCGGCGCCCGTCTTGCACAGGCCGATCTCGTCGTCAAGCACCTTGGAACATTCGGCAAAGAGGCTCGACACGAGCTCGGAGGACTGGACTTTCATGTAGAAGTTGGGATAGTTGACGAGGGCGGTGAGTAGGGCGACGGCGAGGACTTGGATGATGGGGCCGGGGAGCCATGGCCGCGCCTTTTTCCAGCGCGCGACGGTCATGTTGGCTTTGATAAAAAGGCCGCCGTACACGCCCTGATAGGAGTTAGTGGATGATGCTCTATGCCAAGGTTTGACTTCGGGGCGAGCAGACATACGCCAAAGATGCCCAAGAGGGCGTAGGGGATGATTTCGAAGCCGTGCCAGCCGACGCTGTACTTGGTCTGATACAAGACGAGCTTGCCGGAGCGAAAAGGGTCAAAGGCTTGCAGGGCCACGGCGGCCGTCATGGCGCATACGAAGCTTTGCCACATGGTCTTGTCGGGGAAGAAGTACGAGAGTTGCTGTAGACTGGAGTCAGTTGTGCATTTTTGACTCTGTGAGCTGGGGATTCATTCACCTCGAGACTGAACAGGACACCGCCGATGGGGGATCCAAAGGCCACCGAGATACCTGACGCCGCCGCAGCGGACAAGACCTCTCTCTTTCTTGCTGTTGGAAAAAAAAGGTTAGCCTACGGGTTGGTTTGAAGTTGCTTGCTTGGATTAACTTGCCTTCGTTGTCTTTGATACTGCCGAACAACTTGATGAACAAGTTGGCGCAGCAGCATGCCACATGAACTAGGGGACCTTCTTTGCCGAGCCACATGCCCGATGCGACGGCCAGGACCTGGATATGTCAGACCAATCTTGATGCTAGGTGTTCGGGAATACTCAATCGTACCAGACCAAGAGACTTTGTCACCAGAGTCCATGTTCCCAGAAACCTACGCATGACAAAGCCGCCGAGGACCGTCTTGATCTCAGGGATACCGCTGTGCTTGGCGTAAATCGCGTACTCTTGCACGAGGGTGGCGGCCAAGTAGGCGAGAGTAGTCTGTACACGGGTAAAACAATCAGTACATGATTCTGCTGCACGGTATCGAAAGATAGAGCGCGTACCGAGAAAAGGAGATAGAAAAAGTACTCGACGAGCCATCTGCCAGGGCCGGAGCTGACACCCAAGGCATCACTCCAAGGTGTCCAGCCGGCGCACTTGGAGCCCTGGTCGTAGCCGTAGCAGCAGAAGCTCTTGTTGAGGTAGAACCGGCCGCCCTCGGGACCACTCGAGCAGAAGCCCAGCTTCAGATCGCCCAACCAATCGGTAGTGACATCGATGGCGGCCGCGATTGCGCCGACAAGCAGTCCCGTCAAGACCAAGACGACCCAGATCTGACTTGCATCAACCAGATGGCGGAGATAGCCCAGCAGGCCACTGGCGCCTGAAGAAAGCGCGCGCAGCCGCTGACGTTCCTTCGTATATTCGAATATCCAGTCAATGGCCGTCAGGTCCTCGTAGCCGACCCGTCGGCCAGGACCCTCGGCGTACCAATCCTGCGAGACACCGTCCTTGCCTGCGCCATTGACGTTGTTGTTGCTGGAACGATTCAGTCGCTGTGGCGAGTCGGTTCGACCGAGGAGATGGGCGTCGGACGCGCGAGGTCGAGACGAGCCTGCTAGGGCGGAGAAGAAGCGTGACGGACCGGAAGGGTTCTGTCGTCGCTTGAACGAGATGGGAGCGTCCAGTTCTTGACTGAAGGGGTCGTCATCGTCTAGTATTCTGTGATCTTGTCGATGGTTGCGGTCGTCGTCACCGAGGAAATCGATCTCGTCGTGGTCGTCGGACGGGGGAGGCGTGAGCGCAGGTGGCGATCGAGACGAGGATGAGGCAGAATTGGCGGCAGAAGCTTCAAACCGAGCGACTCCAGACATGATGCGCGATCAATGTCATGTTTCTTTGGCTCGGTGTTCCTTCTGTCTCTGCCCTCGCTATCGTGGAGGAGCAGGAGGAGCTTGGGGAGGACGCAGATCAGGCATACCGATGTCTCGTGGCAATGGATGTCAGATAGAAGCAGTCAGGGGAGCTAGATGAGTTGCTGGTGTAAGCACCGCAATAGCGACTGGAGCTTGTTGGCGGTTTGCGACAGGGGGGCTGCTGCCGCGGAAGTGGACCCGCTACGCATTCTCTCTCCGGCGGCCTGAACTCCACAGGTATGCTAGCCGGGACAGTGCATGATTGGCTGTGGGTTTGAAGATGTGAAGCCTGTTATACGCAACTCACGACTGAAAACTTTCATAACGCCTCTTTCGGCTTCAAGCATTGCCATCTCCAATACATCCCATTGTGACAATCTACACAGGCCCTCTCGACATCGTCCTCTCTTTCCCACCTAATCATTCTCTTCACTGAGCCCCTACGAAGCATTACCCAGCCCTGAATGGAAGAGCCCACCGCCGAGGGCTCACCTTCCGAGGCCCAAGCCGGCGACTCCAATGGCAACCAGGACGTCAGTCTCGAAAAGATCCATGCCTTTCTCCAGGCCAAAGACGACACCCAGCGCTTCGTCGGTCTAGCACTCGTCAATTCTGTACTCGACAACTCACCGAGTCTACGGCAAGATGAAGACGTCGTCCAGGGCCTGTGGAACAGCCTGTCCGGCAGCTTCCTCGACCGGCTGCTGTTGACGGGCTCCAAGCCCTCTGCCAAGAACGCCAAGGAGATGCTTAACCTAGCCGTGACCGTGATGCATACTTTTGCCGCCCTTCTTCCCGAAGCCTGCCGCGGCGAAGCCAAGTTTGCGAACCGCATTCCGAAACTAGTCGCTGCTGCTCTCGTCAGGTACGGATGGCTCCCCCCATGCTCTCAACTTAAAATTCATGGTTATTGTATTCTAACTTTTCTTGGCAGTTCAGGGGAAACGACAGCCCTTTTGTTGCAGCTGCTTCAAACGCTCGTCAACACGCCCAAGGGAGCAGAGGCCTTCATCGGCGTTGACGACTTGAGCCCCGTCACCGAGCTGGCCCCCAGCCATGCCGTTGTGCTTGACGTGTTGAGCTTTGCATGGCTCAACAGCATGGCTGTCGTGGAGGATAAGCGAGTACTGAAGTCGAGGATAGATGAGACGATTCAGGGGCTCGTGGCATCCTTTCGAGGCACGGATGCTGTCACTTTACTCGACTTCTTGGGGACCTTCTTACGACGGGCAGACCCAACGGTAAGCCCGCGACAGTACTCCCACTGGGAATGTTCGTCTTATTGAAAAACTAACACATGAACACTTCTAGGCCCTTCCCTCGGCTCCAAAGTGGCTCACGCTGGTTGTCGGCTATATCCAAAACCTGGTCGCCAGTAGACCGAACCAAGAAGCAAGATCCGCCTACACCAACGCCTCGGCTGCTCTTCTCCAAACCTACCCTGATGATGCGGCAAGATTGCTATTTTCAGATGAAAAGAAAAAGGACGACAAGCCGCTCGGCTACTTGTTCCTCAACCTCGTGCTCATCGACATTCGCTCCTCGGCACCTATGCTCCTTGAACAACTAAACAAGCCCGCATACCCGGCAACATCGCGCCGGCTGACCTCTTCATTCGACATCATCACCATATTCATAGGATACCTCATCCGCTCCCTCGAAGCCGACGAGAGCCTCGGCCCAGCCCTTGTCATGTCACCAGACAGTCTTCTCAAGCTCCGAAAGGCCATCGCAGACACCATGGCTGTGACGGTTGAATTCCTTCGCGACCGATGGGATGCCTCCTTCGCCGGCGCCATGGGCTTGCACCCGGATGCTAGACCAGGGCCCGCTGAGACGCTGTACGGCTCACGTCCCACGTTGGCATGGGACTCGATGGCCAATGCTGCCGACGAAGACACGCTGGTGCTGGCAGCGCTCCGAGCGCTCGCGCTGTGGTTGCGTGAGGAGGACAACGAAAGGTTGAGGAAGGAAGCCACAGGCTTGATCGACATGCTTCTGGAGTTGTATCAGGCAAGTCTCACGGACAAGAAGCTGGACTTTCGGTCCCCCGTCTTGGTAGCGTTGGAGGCACTCGTCAGCACACGCCGCGGTCGTGAGGTGTTTCTCGGACAGAATGGATGGGACGTGCTCGGCAAAGACCTTGCCTCACTCCTCGGCCAACCACCATCCTCATACACGACGCTGACGGCCACGCATGGTACGGAAATTGTGCGTGTCCTCCTCCCGCTCGTGGAGCTGGAACACACGGAAACGGCGGAAGAATGGATGAATCTCATCACCACCGTCGCCGCGTGGAACATGACGTCGGGCGAAGAAGCCTTGTCGTCGACCGTGCAGGAGTTTGTCGTGGCCGTGCTGCAGCTCTCATGCACAGTGCTGGTACGAGCAAGTGCAGGCATGCGAAAGAGGTATCGACACTCGGTGGGGGCGATACGTGGTATTGCCACGCTGGTGAGCAAGGGAATAGACAAGGACGGCGAGCTGAGAGAAGGAATGGATGATGTGCTGGATACCATGGGGGGTCTGGCGCAGGGTTTGAGTCTTGTGTAGATGGAAACTCAAAGTTGATTCGCAACGCACAAGTGAAGAAAATAAGCAACAGCGTCAGATAATGACCGCTTGCTTCTTTGTAATTTTACCATCCGTCTTTTCGTTCTTGGCCCTCCTCTTCCTCTCTCTCCCAATCTCGATCTCGACCCTCTCCATCTCCGTCCTCACCATGACCAGGCTCGGCACAACGTCTTGGACGAGTTGGACGGCCGAGGACTGGGCATCGCGAAGTGGCGGCGGCGTGAGGATGCCAAACCAGCGCAGAGGGTCTCGCGAGCTACGCGTCTCCTCATCTCCTTGGTCATTGCCATCTTCTTGGTGATGACTTTTCACCCGTACAAGCAATCGCTTCTCGGCGTCGTGCACGTCCAGCCTCCTTGCGGCCTTCATCCGCCCGTCGTACCCATCCTGGCCGAATCGCATCCCCCGCTCCGCAGCGAAGTTGGCTCTCGCAATGGAGCGGTACATGTCCGTCTGTATGCGGCTCATCTGCTCACGGAGTCGGGTGTATTGGTCAAGAAGGGTGAGATGGTGCGCGAGGAGGGCGTCGATCTGTTCCTGGTGGTGGTCATGGTCGGGTGTGGTGGCCATGGCGAACGAGCGTGTCGTTGGAGCCGGTCGCCAGCTTGGATTTAGGGGGAATGAAGCTTACAGACGACGATGACGGGGCTTGAAGACGTGTCCGTTACGGTGCATTGTGATGATCTAGAAAGGCTCCGGGTTGTGTAGATTAGGGAGTGGAAGCGAGCTGACGTCGTTTGGGTCATTCAGATAGTCAAGCATGCATGTTTACAGCGGTAGTGGATAGCAGCTGGTTACGTGAGCAAGACCACGCTAAGATGCCCAAGTGCCAAGGTAGAGAGATCCCTCTCAAGGCAGACGAAACAGTATTACACCATCATCTTACACATCGCATTGTGAAGGCACATTTTGCCCTTCGGCAATCGGAAAAGCCAGAGGTAAAGAGATATTATACGGATCTGTAGACCGAGCCGGAAGCTGTTAGTAACCCCCAGGACTCAGGCGAGGAACTGTTATGTACTACGTCCCAGTCGGCGAGACTGTTGGCCGCGTACGAACGAGGTCTCATTCTACTATTAGCAGGGTATGATGAGGGTTTGTCTGTCGACATTGGTCAGGAATCATGGTCCTGCGAGTCCTATATGACTCGTGACTGTTACGGCTACATAATAACTCCATCGACATGGTAGCCAATACACAACCGGCGTGATCCCCTGTTCTGACCTCTTCCCTCACTCATCAGCTTTGAATCTTTCCATCCATCCGTACTTCCATCCCTTCATTCTACAGAAGCGCATCAGCAAGCAAAAACAATGCACATCTTCCTTCAACTCCCCGCGGAGCTGCTGGATCAGCTCTTCGAGCAGATTCTCAGATGCCGTGACCTCAAGCGGGCCATGAGACTGAGACTTGTCAACCGTACGTGTCGATCCTCCACCGATATTTATTCATCGCGAACTCACCATGTCCCGCAACGGCTTCAGGGTCATTCCGCCATCTCGTCGACGAGACCATCTTCCGACTCGCCTTGTTCAGCGAAGCCAGCGGGCCCTGTCTGCGCGTACTCAGCTTTCCCGCGCCCACCTTCCGGAGACACATCTTTCCCTGGCCAACCTTCCGAAAACACAAACATCTCTATCTTGCTCGCTACATTGCCCACCAAGCGCGGCGACAAGTCGACTCGACCAGCTACTTAGGCCGTCTGCGTCTCGTCGCCATCACCATCTGCCAGTCCGACGACGAGGAGGAAGACGACGAGCCTGATCGTGAGGTCGACTCGGTCCTCGACACCCTTTGTCGTGTCGTGTTCCTCAAACCCGAAAAGAAAGTGATCTTCAACGGCCTGGATCTCCTGCGCCCGAAGCCCGAACAGGTCAAGACCTCCCTGCATACCGACCTGTGCGTCGCGGCCATCCATCTGCGCCGCTATTCCCTGGCCAAGAGGCTCATCGTGGATGGGTTCTCATCCGGCGAGTGGAAAAGGGCGGAACAAATCGAGTGCCATCTATTCCAGTCCGCGTTCCAGGCCGCCGTGAAGCAAGGCCGGATCGACATGATTGAGTTTATTCGTGTGCGCGAGTACCGATACCGTCCGGACAAGTCATCTTGCTGTATCTCTGGGCAATTCAACATATTCAAAAACGCGGCCAGGAACAGCGACCTGGAGACTTTAGAGTACGCCATGGCAATCGGACCGATGGATGTGGAAGGCAAAGCGCCCAAGGGCTCCGTAATGAGCCTGCGGCGTGATATGCACATGCGAGACATTTCGTACATGTGCAGCCAGAGTTTGCAGGTTACACCTTCGGTGGAGGTTCTTCAACGCATAGACTCCATCTTCCATCCGGATCAAGATCCTCTCTACTTGCTTGAGTGGAGCGCTCGCCTGGGACACCTCGAGAAGACACGCTACCTGCTTGACCAGGGCTTGTCTCTCAGTGATAAGGGCAGTCAAGACGAGACAACTCGCCATCGATATCAACCACTTCTCCGTGCCATCGAGTATGGCAACCTGGATATCATACAGCTTCTTCTCGACCATGGTGCCGATCCGGATGGACACGATCCACACGATACCCCTCTGCTATGCGCCATGAGAAAGGGGTTGCCGTCTATCGTGGACGTGTTGCTGAAGCACGGTGCGGATGCGAATCGAGGAATACCTCATCCCCTGACTCTGGCCGTCTTCAGGGAGGACATGACCATGTTCCGCACCCTACGCGAACACATGCATGGCGCGCCCCTTGACGAACGAGTCGGCTTTGAGGCAATGACCGTTGCGAAGCAGTATGGTCTCGAGTCCATGGTCGATATATTGGTGAGCGAGGGGGTGGCTGATGACGGCCTCCTGAATCACGTTCCAAATCACATGGAGCGATATTACCTAGACTATTTGTTTCCTTCCAAAGTTGAATGATATGACTGATAGGCGAATAAACCACGGTTCGTTGGCTCAGTACGACGGAGGTACAGAGATTCACAAGCCCATCAAGGCCGCATTGGACGCACAAGCTCTCGAAAGCATCGAGAGGTTCTAAGTTGTTCGAGAGGTAGTACATGATTCCATGGCCCATCCTTTATCTTTGTTTAGCCTCGAACCCATCTAGACAAGGGTCTCGCCGACTGATTTATTGCCTTCATATCTTATCCCAAACTCTAGTGACCCTGTTGCTGCAGCTTTACTTCTCCCGGGCCATTTGCCCAGCTCCGTTGCCAAGTCCTATGCCTTTCCGCCGGCCCCTCAGAAGCGCCTCTAGAGCGCGGCCCACGGCTGGTAAATCACCGAGCATCGTTAGGTGGCCCCTTTCAGTGCTTACACGTCCGGAGCGGACCAGGGAGTAGCCTTCCGGGAGCATGGCCTCGCGGGCCAGGGTAACGCCGTCGCCGGGTCGGAAGAGAAGGTCATCGTACGCGTCAGCGCAGCCTATAGCCTCTTGACAGGCTACTTGAGCCGCGTAGACGGTGGGTATCGTCTTCCCGTAGAGCACAGCATGAGGTGGGTACGAGTTGGAGGCTTCGAGAGACGGCGCGTGTGCAAGCTCGGATCGAAACTTGCGTGTGGCCGCGAGGGTGCGCCGCAGGTACGAGAGGTACCGGCCGCGATCGTCTCCGTCTGTGGAAGCCGATGCAGCTGCGGTAGCCGGAGTAGCAGAAGCAGTCACGGAAGATGGAACAGAAGCATTGGCGGCGGCGATGGGGCTGGTGGCTATAGGTGAGTCAGGGCGTGTTGTTGAGTCATGCATAGCCGCTGCTTCAGCGTACGGCATCGTCTCCTCTGTTGCTTTACGACTGTTCTTGAGGAAGGAACTTGGTAGAAACGATGACAGTGGCGACGATGACAGGGCCGATTGCTTGTCACGGTTGTAAGCCGGGAGGCTCGGCGCGACGCAGGGACTCAATCGCCATTTCACCCAGTCGTCGGCATTGAAGAAGTCGACGGGATACTCGCGACCGGTCTGGGCGTCAACGAAGCAGAAGCCGTCATCGGGAAGAAGAACAAACGAGGTGCGGATTGAAAAGTTGACCTGAGCCGTAAGCAGCTTCTCGTTGAACAGCACGGCGTCGCCATTGCGGAAAGGGCCGAGAATGTTGATACATCGCTGGGGGACGCCAGCGTATAAGACGCCAGAGAATAACTCCGGTCTCTGGTTGACTGCGTGACGCGTAATGAGGCCACCCAGACTGTGTGCGATGACGAGTGCGCCTCTGGGCCCCTGTTGCTTTTGCCCTGGGAGGTTGGATGGAAGGCTCCTCAGGAAGTCTTGAAGTTTTTGAGACGATCTTGCAGGGCTCAGCCGCCAATCATAGCCATAATCCCATATTCGAAGCTTTCCTGAACGGACGTTAGGAGATGATCGAAGCTTCCTGAATAGTTTTCGAGAGATGTCGAATGGTCCAATATGCTGCAGCATGCCTGAAGGGATAATCCTCTCCTCCATCGTCTCCTCTTCCTCGTCTTCCAGGCCCACCTCCAGGTTAGCCTTTCGCATGTTGAATCCCAGTTTCACAGGGGCCCAAAGCTGTTGATGAGGGGGCTCAGCAGAGCGTAGTATGGACCCGCGGTAGCCTCCGAGGATAACAAGGTCACCAGTGAGTTCCTCGAGCACGCGATCCAGAGCCGAGCTCCCGGGCTTGGCCGCGGAAGCATAGCTTTGTTGCGTATTCTGCGCGCCTGCCAGGTTACTGTCCGAGGCTGCGGAGCGCGAGCGAGCTGTCGAGTTTCCTTCACTCGAGCTGGAAAAGAAGCCATTGAGAGAAATGGACGACATCCGGGATGCGGCGTGAAGCCTCGCCAGGCTTGGAATTTTAAAGCTAGGCACCTCGGGTAAGCTATCTTTGAGTGCCAAGAAGCGAATGTTGACCATTTCGCGGACATCGCGAAACTGCTCATCGTCGCCGAGGGAGGAAGCGCGGGAGAGGCTGTGGTAGAGCAGACTTTCATCCGACGTGACCCGACGCAGTAGAGTAGGTCGAACGGAAGTAGAGCCTGGGGGAGATAAGAGTCTAGCCGAGGAGGGTGAACGATGAGCGGTGGCCCTGATGATGGGTGCTGCCGGTGCCATGTCTTCCTCGGGTACTGTAGCGGAGCGCAAACGGGACTTGGTGATTTTTGCTGCGTTCTTGTCGGCATTTTTGTGATCATTGGTGAAGCCCGCCTTGGAGAGAAAATTCGTGGGTAACGAGGGCAGAAGGTGGGTAGGCGCGCTGATAGACGGAAGAGCTCTTTGCAGCCGTTTCAAAGCTTCTTGGCCGGTGGACCGAGATCGATTCTGTCTTGTCTGGCCCAGCGTCGAGGCCAGGGGGCCTCGTGTCTGTTGTGAGCGTCCAACTTTGGCGATGACAAACTCTCGTGGCCCTGAAACCCAGGGCGAGGGCAAGGTAATATCATCGGCAGTTGTTCGAGAAGAGCGAGGGGGGCCCAAGGCTGTAGGAGACGACACAAGTTCGCCATTGTTTCCAGGCGGTGTAATAAAGTCCGGACTTAGATCCCCCTCGTCGTCTCCATCACCACTAGTTTCCGCATCGACGAGTGCGCTGTCAAAATAACCTGCTTGCAATCCACGTCCTAGTGCTGCCGCCTTTTCGAAAGCAGGCGTCTGAGCAGACGTCAGCCGGCTGGCCGCTGCGCTGATAGCGGGTTGCAGAGCCGCCTGGGCGCCGTCTTGATCCTCGAAGATGGCCTCGTCTGAGACGTCGGCGTCGTCAGGCTCTTCAGGTGTGGCATCCTGGGACGACTGGTTATGTAACGGCGAGGCAATTTCCGTCCTGATGGGCCTTGATGTCTGTGTCTGGGGAAGAGTCGATGTTGAGGATCGCCAAGGCGAGGTCTGTTTTTGTCCTGAACCTGGGCGAGCAAGCCGATTCTCAACCTCCATTAGTCTAGGTGCGTCGAACTGTCAACCGCGACGTATGGATGAAGCGCAAAGGGCCAATTCAAGAGCGCGTGGGACGACCGACGAGCTGAAGCATTGCTAGCGATTTGCGACGAGTCTGCGAGTCGGGTGCTGGAGGAATTTCCAATCTATGACGTGTCTAGGGTGGTGGGTTGAAGAATCAAGATATCAAAGCGGACAGGGGTATCGTCACTCGGCGGATGATGAATTCGACGTTAGGTGCAGACGGGCGAAGTGAAAGAAGCAAACTATGGAAAGGGATGCAGCTGTGCAGTCGCTATGGATGATGAAGGTCAGAGAAGAGTATGAGAGGTGATGACAAGTGCAAGATGAAGGATGAGAAGGTGACGGAGGAATGGTGGATTTGTGCAAATGGGCGCTGTGGTTCTGTCCAACCGTGCAACGCCAGCTATTCCGGGCTACTTAGTTCTTGGTTACGTAGAGGTGCCTTGCCCAACGGTGGATCTCTCCTTCTCACGTCACCCGGACTTGCCGGGGTCCGAGTGGTGCCAATAGCCGAGGAGGCGTCGACGGGTTGATTTTACCTGTTTCCGTTGGACGTTGGTACGTTGGACGTTGCAACTTGCAAGTCAGCATGGACGATCTGATTACTCGGCATAGGCTATATACATCTACCCATCTTACCACTTGTCTATTCAACTGCGAGAGGAATATTTCAACGTGTCCTCGAGTCGATGCAAAGCCCCGTCGGGTCGCGTGTCTTTTATTGGAAGGTACGAAGGATGTAATAAGGAAGGACCCAGCTGAGGCTCGCGCTTGCCTTCCGGGGGTCCCGCCGTGCCGCTGCGTCCGAAACGCGTGGGTGAGCAAATATGCCCTTGTCGATAAGCCTGGAGGAAGCTACACGTGCAACTTACCCGATACCTTCCTCGTACACATTAGCTTGCCAGTCTATCAACCTTCCTCTAACATCATATAGCTCTAAATATAACTATTAAGATTTATATAGCTACTATACTTACACACTAACGTATATTTCCTATACTATAATACCTTCTATATAAATTAAAAAGTAAACTAGCCCTTATACACTATAACGCCTTAGTAATACTTATAGAAATAATATAAATATTAATACTTAATATTTCTTAGCTAGTAACCTTTTTATAATAATTACTTAAGCCTATATAAAAGTAATAATTTTTAAATCTAGTATTTATACTAGAAATAATAATAATAATAATAAAATAATAACTATAACTAATATATATAATAATATATCTAGTAATATAAAAAGTCTACTAATTATACTATTAAAGTTAGTAATTAAATAAATTAAATAAAAAACTATTAGCTATATAATTATTTAAGCTAAAGCCTTTATTAAAGCTTAAATAGTTATTTAAGAAGAAAAAATAAAAGTTTTTTATATTATTATAACTATTATTAATAATATAATTATAAGTTTTAAAACTTTTATAATATAAAAACTTTTTAAAATATTTATTAGTAATATATTTTAATATTAAAAAGCTAAGGTTTTTAGCTTTATTAATATAAATTTCTTTTTTAGTATATTTTTTATAATTTTATTAATAATACTTTTACTTATAGCTTAACTAGTAATTTATATAAGTAAAAAACTATAATTTTATATAAAAACTATAATAATATTTTTTATAATTCCTTTTTTAAATATAGTAAGTATATTATAGTATAAAGTATTAATACTATATAACTCCTTTTTATAAAAAAACCTCTAAGTTTATACCTAACTAGATTTTTAATTTTTAGCTTAAAAAATTACTTCTTATATAGTTTATAAAAGTATAGCTAATATTTTAAAAATCTTACCTAAGAAACTCTTTATAATTATATATATATATATAGGCTAGGCTTTTATAGCTTTTAACTTTACTACTTATAACTTTCTAGTTACCTAGAAAAATAAGCTAGCTTATTATTTTAATATAATTAATATTTAAAAATATAAATAATAATAGACTTATATTATAGTAGGCTATTTATAAGTTATATATATACTTAGAGGTAAAATATTTAATATACTAGAAGCTATAAAAAAAAAGCTATACTTCTATACTAAGTAGGCCTTAATTTAAGTCTTTCTTTCCTAGTATAATAACTTTAATAGTTTTATATATATACTTATTATAAGCTTTTAGAAGCTATTAAAGAAAAAACTATAGCTTTTTAGCTATAGTAAATATATATACTTAATTACTAAAATTATACTATTAAACTAGTATAGTACTTACTAGGACTATTACTTATAATTTAATTATAGTTATAATCTTTACTATTATAAGTATAGTAAAAATAGCTATAATAAATATAACTACTTAACTAACCTTTTTTAATATATTAACTATTATAGCTTATATATTACTAATAAACTTACCTACCTAGTATACTTAAAATATAAAAATAGTAAGCTTATATACTTTATAGGATAAGAAAAATAAGTTATAAGGGAGATTAGTATTATTACTTACTATAGTATATATATTAAAAAACTCTAGATTTTTAAATTTAATATCTAGTTATAATCCTTACTTTACTATAACTATAGCTTAAAGCCTTACTTAGAAAAGCTAGTAAATAAGTATATTATTTACTTTAATAAATAAAAACTTAATATAATAATACCTTAGTAACTAAATACTATATATATTTTAAGTTAATATAGCTAAAAATATAGCTTACTAAGATATAGCTTTAAACCTTATAGTTAACTATAAGTATAATATAGTCTTACTATAAAAACCTAGTATATTTATTAAAAATAAAATCCTAAAAATAGTTATATATCCTAGCTATAATATTTATACCTTAATTATATATTAGGATAATAATAGTAATAAGCTTAAAATTTTAATTTTTATAAAAAAAGTTAAAAGTATCTATATAAAATAATTATAGACTTTAAAAAGTAACTCTTATAACCTCCTATAAGTATTAGTTAATAAGATTATAGTAGTTAATATCTACTAGTAAAGTAAAAAAGCCTTTAATAAACTACTTATATTAATACTACTAAGGGGGGCCTTAATAGCTAGTAATTTTAATACTAGGTACTATATATAATAGCTTAAAAAAAGTATAATAAATAAAAGTAATAAAATTATAATCTAGGCTACTAATATTAACCTTAGCTTCCTTAATAATACTAGTATAGTTACTTACTACTATAGTAATATAATTAACTTAGCTTTCTTAGATATACTATTTATTAAAGTAATAATTAAACTTAAGCTTATTATAAAGTTAGACTACTATATTATCTTTATTATTTTATTATATAGGCTTTAGTAATAAATTAAGTAATTTAATATCTAAGCTATAGCTAATATAGAGATAGAAAAGTTTATAAAGTTAATTACTACGTAGGCTTACTACCTCTTTAATTTTATTAATAGGATAAATACTATTACTTAATAGCTAGTAGAGGTACTTAACTATAACTTCTAAGCTATAAAGTATAAAGTCTTTAAAACTAGCTAGGCTATACTATAGTAGATAAAAGCTAGAAAAATTATAGTATAGAAAGCCTAGTAGATTAACTATAAGTACTTAAAAAGGTACTCTTATACTATATAATAAGCTTAATAGAAGCTATAATATATAGTATAGTAAAAAAAAAAAAAGTACTAGGATAAAACTATTACTAATACTTTTAGTAATACTAATATTTTTAAGATTATATACTAGGCTTATAACTAAGGCCTTTTTTAAGTATTATTACTAGTTATTAATAAATAAACCTTAGTTTTTAAAAAGGAAAAAGCTAAGGTGTTTTATAAGGCTATTTTTAAAAAGTAAAATACTAATAATAATATTTATAACTTATAAAAGCTTTTACCTAATAACCTACTTAAGCTTTAAATTAACTTAAATATTATAAAAACTAATACTAAGACTACTTATACTACTATAAGAAATATAGCCTTAAGGTCTAATAGAATTATAATATACTTTTTATAAGCTATATAGCCTATAATAGGTATATATATTACTTACCTATACTAAGTCTATATTATATAAGGCTACTACCTAGTATATCTCTAGGCTACTTAAGTAATAATAATCTTTAAGCTAGTAAAGAAAGACCTTTCTAAGGCTAAGTCTTAGTAGCTTATTTTACTACTCTTATACTTTAGTAAAAGCCTAGAAAAGTTCTTAGTATAGAAACTTATATAAGTAACTATTATAGCTAAAGTCTTAGTAAAAAACTAAGTTAAGGCTTTACTTAAGAGATTAGTAATTAACTTTATAGTTATAGTTATATATAAAATTAAGGCTACTTTTACTAAAAGACTAACTACTATAATAGTTATAATAAATATATAAGGTACTTTTAATACTATTTAATATAATAGACTAGTTTTATATTTCTATAAGTAAGGCTAGCCTATATTAATAGTCTACTAAGTTAAGTTATTTATAACTAATTAAAAAATATATATTTAATATAAAAGTATCTAAATTTTAAAAGCTTTTCTAGCTTATAGGCTACTATAAAAAAGCCTAATTTCCCTAATCTTTTTTCTACTATATATAAAGCTTATTTATAAGTATAGTAATAATAATAAGTATTTTAAGTATACTAATAATATTAATATCTTAGTAGTTAGCTTTAACTTTAAAACTATAGCTATATAAACTATAGTTATAATATAAAACCTTAAAGACTAAGGTAAGGAAAATAATATCTTTTTTAACCCTAGTAAGACTAAAGTAATATACTTTTCTAAGAACTTAATACTAATACTTTTTATTTACTACTAAGGTATAGTAAAAAACTTTAAGCTAGGCTAGGCTATATACTAGCTAGGAATCTAGTATAATAAGAAGCTTTTTTTCTATATATATATAAAGAAGTAGATTATAAAAACTACCTAGATAATAGGCTTACTATAAAGTATTACTAATATAGTTAAAAGACTTATTATAGTTATAATAAAAAAGGCTATAAAGGCTTATATCCTCCTACTACTACTATATAGCTTTAAGGTATAGTACTTAAGCTTAATAAGGCTATCTACTACTTTATTATAAAGATAAGTAAGTACTAGTATAATAATTATAATTTAGAAACTATAAAACTACCTTAACTACTTAATTAGTATTACTTTACTAGTATAGTTAATTATACTACTAGTAGCTAAGTTTTAAAAAATAGCTATCTTACTAGTTAAATAGCTTTTTAATATATAATATAAGGCTTTTACTATAAAACTTTATATACTTAATACTATATACTTTTTAGCTATATAGTTAATTAAGTAAAATACTTATATAATAGTAATAATAAGAAAGCTAAAAATACTATAAAGTTATAACTACTAGCTTATTTATTTATACTTATAATATATAGTAGTACTTATATTTTTAGCTTTAAAACCTAAGCTTTTACTATTATAGACTATAATACTTAATATTATAGATAAATAAATTAAAAAGGAGGCTATAGCTACCTTCTAAGTATAGTAATAGATAGCTTAAAGTATAGTTATTTTCTTTAATAAGTCCTAGATAAAGAGTAATATAAGTTAAAGCTACCTAGTCTAGGATAATAAAAATAATATTAAGATCTTTAGTAGCTATAGTAAGCTTAAATATACTAAAATCTATAATATAAAGATCTATAGTATACTATAAAACCTTTAAGCTATAATAATAGTTATAAAGTATAATAATAAGTAGGTTACTATTTACTTAAATAATATAGCTATAATATAAGCTTTCTAAAGCTAGCCTAGTAACTTATTATAGTATAAAGTATTAGAATATACTAGTATTACTTAAATAATTAGTATTACTATAAAATAAGTCTTTAATTACTAGAAAATTAATAATAATAAGAAAACTAATATATTAATAAAAATAAGTACCTATAGTATTAGTAATAATAGTATATAACTAATAATTATATATATTAAAAGACTTACTAAGTAAAATATATATAAGATTTTTTAAAAATAGTAAAAATTAGTATAGCTAGTATAGTATACTATTTTTTAACTCTAGGCTAAATTATTATACTTATTAGAATTATATATAGACTAACTTTTTTTTATATAGCTATTTATAGCTTATAATAGCTATAATAACTATATTTTATATTATAAGTATTTTAACTATTATAATATAAATTTACTATATTTCTATAAGTAGTAAAAAAAACTTAACTACTTTTTCTATTACTAGAAAGTTAATATATATAAATAACTAAAGCTAATATTCTTAGCTATTAAAGCTATCTCCTAGGCTATAAAAGTAAAGTTTAATATATTTATTAAGCTAGTAAAAATAATATATTTTTTTATAGTAATTTACTTAAGGTAGCTTAGTAAGCTAAGTATAAGGCTAAAGACCTTATATATATAATATTTTCTTATTATAATTATACTAACTATTTTTTATAGTATTTTTATTTTTTTTCTACTTTTTTCTTTTTTAATAATTACTATAGTATTTATAATAGCCTTAAAGCTATCTTTATACTAATTAATAAGTTCTAGTAGGTTTTAATTTACTAAGTAAATATATTAGTTATATAATAAATAAGTTTTTTAATCTTTAAATTTAAAAAGATTAATAAAATATAGCTTCTAGCTATACTTATATATCTACTAATAAAATAAAGTATAATAATAACTAGTTTCTAAAAAAGAGCTTATAAGATACTAGATAATAAGAATATAATATACTAGGTATAGATAGCGATATTAAGGTGTTATAGTAGGCCCTACTAGGCCCTAGTAGAATTAGCTAGCCTAGCACGCCTTTTGCCCTACTAGGGAGCTATCTTAGGCGCAAAATAACACACACACACACACACACGCTTGCCAGTCTATCTCTGATTGTTTCCTTTCCTGTTCACGACTATTCAAAAGATTGAATCTACACTTCCAATTCCTTCATAAAGAAAATTCCTTGATCCCATCGCCAGCGATTGAGCCGAAAATGTGTCGTCCTAAAGCTTTACTTTTACCTCGAGCGAAACGCAACCCGGCCCCGAGGCCGGACCCACCGATATCGTCCGGTTACTAAGGCCAAGCTCCAACACCCGTCCGCTAAGCTTTCATCCAACGACGACATTAGCATATCCCTCCGTGGACTCGATCCCAAAGAGCCGTGTGCAGCGTCTTTCTTTCCCTCCCCGGCCGAGAGAATTCCAACAGTGCCATTCTTCCCATTGGTCAAGGACCCGTCGCTGCTCAACCTGACAAGGGAATCATCAACCGCGGGCGTCACCGCCACCTCCTCGCACCATGTCTACCCTCGAGCCTCGACCGACCTACTCCGACACCGAGCTCGCCGCCCTTTACCCTCCCCAGCTTCGTCTCCAGCAGGTGCAGATTCTCCTCCGTCACGGCGAGCGCACCCCCGTCAATGCCCGCTTCACCAACGCCGGTCTCGCCCCTTTCTGGCCCTACTGCTCCGCGCTGCGCCAGCTGCGCTCCGCCGTTCTCGACAGCACATCCGCCGGCAACTTTTCCACGCTCGAGTGGAAGCGTCGTCTCGAAACCTTCGGTCCTCACGATGACTCGCCTGTCGTTGCCTCGGGCCCGGACGGCCAAGTCGACGCCGTCTGCGACATGGGTATGCTGACGGACCGGGGCCGCGAAACCACTCTCCAGCTCGGCCAGCGTCTGCGAAAGCTATACGTCGACCAGCTGGGCTTTCTCCCCGCGGGCGTGAGCGACACAGACTTCATGTATCTGCGCGCCACACCCATTCCTCGCGCTCTCGAGTCTCTGCAGCAGACTTTCAACGGCCTCTACCCGTCTCACACACGCGGAACAGGCTTTCTTCCCCCGACGATAATATCCCGCTCACCCGCCGACGAGACTCTATTCCCCAATGATGGCAACTGTCGTCGCTTTGCCGCCTTGTCGCGCGCCTTCGCTCAACGGACCGCCGACCGCTGGAACGACTCCGACGACATGGCCTACCTGACCAAGAAGATCGGCAAGTGGATGCCCGAGGACAGCAAGAGAGTCGCCGTCGACTCGCATCCCCGCCTGAGCGGTATCATGGACACGGTCAACGCGACACGAGCCCACGGGCCAGCCACCAAACTTCCTCGCGAATTCTACGACCCCAAAGTGAAGGAGACACTAGAGCGCATCGGCGTCGAGGAGTGGTACTCAGGCTACAAAGAGAGTCAGGAGTATCGCACCCTCGGCATAGGCGGTCTGATGGGAGACATCGTAGCGCGCATGGTAGGTAGCGCCGAGCACAGCATCGCCGACGGCGAGTACGAAGTGAAGTCGCCTTCCTCCAGGGCCGCCGCCCCTTCACCCATCCGATTCGCCATGAGTGGGTGTCACGATACCACGCTCGCCGCTGCGTTAGCCAGTCTCGGCGCCTTCAACGACGACGCTTGGCCGCCGTACACGAGCCACGTGGCAGTGGAACTGTTTCGCGGAGCGGCCTCAAAGTCGTCCGCAACGACACCACCACAACCTCCACGATGGCCGTCTTCACTTTGGCGGGACGGCACGCCTCCCAGGGGTATAGGTCGTAAACCTACGCCCGACCTGACCGAGGGTGAACGACAACGCTTGGAGGGGTATTTCGTGCGCGTACGCTACAACGACAGGCCTGTCACCGTCTCGGGTTGCCGACAAGCTGGCAAACACCTCGACGGTGATGAGACCTTTTGCACGCTGGTAAGTGCTGCGGTTGCCGCACCGTGACGCAAGATTCAGCTTCTAATGCATGGAATTTCTTGCGATAGGAGGCTTTCAAGGCCATCGTCGACAAGTTCACACCCCAAGACTGGAAACAACAATGTCGCGCCAACGTGAAAGCCCCGACGTTTCCAAGCAGACCCGAACCCGCAGGGTATTGACGCTAAAATGCCTACGTCTCATTTGTCAAACGACAGACAGGCTTAGACCGGTCGCAATTCTTCTATCCCCCAGAGAGGGACCATCGTGGTCAAGAACCATTTGGAGCTTGACCCAGGCGTTCGTCTTGCATGCTGCTTGTAACAGAGCCTCGAAGCACGAATATCAGAGTGGATGGGCGCTCACAGGTGCAAGGCAGACCCATCTCCATCAAGACGTGTTCGTTGGAGTGGTACTACCTGCTCACTGCACATGAACCCGATACAAATGAAGTCACCAAGGCTCGCATCCCCCTGTACTTATTATGCATGCTCTTAGCAAGTCCCTAGATGATACATCCAACATTGGTCCAATACGTCTTCAATCTCGTGCTACCGACTGGCCATCCCAAGACCTAACTCCAAATAGGTCGCCTACACCATGAGCATCGCACTAATCTTTTGCCATCCAACAGCTTCCCAAAGAGGGTGCCGATAGCCTGGCCTTGTAAACCTTCTCATGCCACACCATGCACGCCCACCCAATATTATGTTACCTAGCTTCTTCGGCTGGGAAGCTCAACGAAATCATACAGGTGGACCCGCAACGACCCACAAGGCAAAGAAAAGCAAAAAAACAAGAACAGATCATGCAAGTTGAGAGAATCCAGCTCAGGAATGTGTGAACCCAAACAATGTGATGATAACAAAATGAATGATCCTGTTTTGATCTCAAATGTCGCCCCTCAATGAGAAAAGATATGCCTTGCCATCAGATGCGTGGATCTCAGTTGGCGACTTCCTCCTCCGCCCAACCATTCAGACCTCCTTGAATAGCTAGTCCAAAGCCAGAAGCATTCATCCCACCGAAGCTTGCTTGATAATGGTGACCACGTCGTCCGCCCTCGCCACTGCCGTTGCCTGTTAAGCCTTGAGCGTTGCCTCCATGCTCGAACCCAGGCGCCAGCGCGGGTAAGCTGACGGCACGGTTATGAGAGCCACGGCCGCTGCCAGGGGCGAGGAGTCCACCAACTGTTGTAGAACCTGACGTTGACGGGTGCGCAACATAGCCATTGGAGATGCTGGCCGACTGGCCGTGACTTGCCAGCGAGCCTTGCTGGGGTATGTCTATCACCAAGTCATTGGGCGATGATTGGGCCGTGTTGAAGAGGAAACTTTGCTGCATCGCCATTTGCTGTTGATGCTGATGATGCTGCTGGTTCTGAGCCTGCTGAGACATTTGACTCAGGAACATGGTCAACGGATTGCTGTTGGCATTGAACAACGCCGCAGACTGGTTCGATCCAGAGCCATAAGTGGGTGAGTTACCGCCCTGGCCGGGAGGCGACGTCATACCGTCACCGCGTGGAGAGGAATTCTGCTGGTGCATAGGTCGAGGTGCGTTTCCGCACCGGTCCTTTCCAAAATTGACTTTGAACTTTCTGTACTCCTCTTTGCCACGAATAGCCTCGATAGCCTTGATCGCATTGGCGATATTGGTAAAGTTGACAAACGCGCAGCTCTTCTCGCGCAACGTATTCACCAGCTCGATCTCGCCGTACTCGGAAAAGTCCTGGCGCAGTCGGTCCTCGGTCCACGTGTCGTCCAGATTGCCGATATAGACGTTGCGAGACGCGCCCCCGCTCACGGCCAGGGCAATGGCCGGAGGCAGAGCCCCTGAGTGCTTTCCCCAGCCGATTTTGAGCCTTCGGTTGTGGATCATGAGCCCCTGCAGGTTACTCAGAGCATAGAACGAGGCGGCGGCCGTCGGGTCGATGAAGGTGACGAAGCAAATGTGCTTGTCAGGAATGTAGCGAATGGTGTGCAGCAAGCCGCCGCGAACGACATTGCATATTTCCTCCGTCGTCGTCTCCGGATGAATGTTGCCCAGGTAAATGGTGCGGTTGCCCAAGTTATTGATGCCGCCCGCCGATGTCGCTACGGCGGCAGCAGCGACGGATTGCTGAGCCAGGGCATTCGAGATGAGGTCGCGATCGGCACCGGTTAGCATGTTGGCGTATCCAGGGGCGATTCCGAGATACTGAGCGGCGTTCTGCTGCTGCGTCTTCGAAACATAGGCACATCTGTCCTTGCCATAGTAGACGCGGCGTGGAGCCTGCCACTTTGCTTCTTGAGGAAGCTGTGTCACCGCCTTTATGGCATTTGTGATGGAGAGATAGTGAACGAAAGCGATGTTCTTCTCGCGCACAATCTTGATGGTATCAATGGCACCGAACTTGCCGAGATCCTCTCGTAGCTCCTCGTCAGAAATTTCTTCCGGGAGGTTGCCAAGATAAACATTTCGAGAAGCGCCAGACTGATGGACAGCCAGCGCAACCGATGTAGGCACTTGGGAAGGCTTGCCCCAGCCCACTTTGATATCCTGACCCTTGATGCAGAGCTTCTTCAAGATGGCGTCCGAATGGAAATGAGTGGCGGAGCTGGCATCCAGGAAGGAGATGAAAGCGCAATTCTTGTCGGCCAGTAGACGTACGGATTCGATTTGTCCGCTCCTGACGTGTCCCAGAATCTCCTCGGCGCTGGTGTCGGCAGGAATGTTGCCAAGATAGACAGTCCGACTGGTACCGGTGACGGCACTCGAACTCAGAACAGGAGATGAGGGATGAATGTTGGCCTGCATGCTGAACCCACCGGTAGGAGATTGCGGGGGGTAAAACTGAGGCGCACCGTACGCCGAAGGCGACACCATGGTTTGGTACGGCTGAGGGGAGATGCTCGGCTGAATGGGGCTGGACACTCCGGTGTTGGAAAGCTGATTCCCCCCTCGAGACTGTTGCGACTGCTGCTGCTGCTGTTGGGCTGGTTGGAACGCAGATATGCTCTGAAATTGAGGGCTGCCGAAGGCCGCAGGGCTACCTGGCTGGAAAGGGCTGCCCAGCAGCAACTGTGACGGCAAAAGAGGCGTGAACTGCATATCGAAAGCGGTTCCCGGAGTCGTCATATCGTTTCCGTTGGGCGACGCCGGCTTCATCTGAGCGACAGTCTGTGTGTTGAGAGACGGAATATTGCCTCGACGAGGGTGTCGATCGGCAAAACCAGAGACGTTGGAGGCGAAAGCACCGTGAGAGAAGCCGGTATCGCTATTGGAAGGCTTAGAAGCATGGCCAGGGAAGCGATGAGCGGGATTCCCATTGCCAACTTGGCCAATTGAACCGTGAAGGTCCTGCATGGTCAGGAGTTCAGGTCAGACAGACGAGTCCTGCCCGCTATGCAATAACACCGGCGTTGTGAATGACCGAAGGTGCCTGGTTACGAGGCAGGAAGACGATGAGCAATAAGATAAAAGCGAAAAAGAGGTCCTCCTCAAATGTCGGTACGAGTCGAGTCGGTAAGCGAGGCCCGGTCGATGCAAGAATGCCAGCAGTAATCAAACGTCAGCCTTCGGAAGAGATTCAGAGCTGAGTGCTGTTGCAGAAAGGTAGCGAAGTTTGATGTCAATAGGCAAATCTGCAGGAAATCAAATGGTTTCGCTCGCAAAAAGTGCAACGGTGTTGAAGGCGGCGAGGTGAAAAGCCGATTGAATCAGAGTCGGACAGCGAATTGCGATATATTGAAAACGGGGTATCCAAAAGTTAGGTCAAGTCGGCCAAAAACTAGGCAGTCGTCCGAGTGTAGCGGCAAGTAATCGAGCCAGAGCGGAGCAACTATTGAATGGAGCAGCGAATGTATTTCGAGCCGAAGAATAGATATGCTAGGGGAGAATGATTTGGCCCAAAGGGGGGTAAGGTTCCGTCCGAAGATATTCGAGTTCGGAAGCGAGAGGCGATGGAATGCAAGAGGTAAGAAAAAAATTAGGTGAAACGAAAGTCGATAAGGTAGACGGAAGGAAGAATATTGGCGTCTCAAGGATAGTAGTGGAAAAAGAGCTGCATCTGGAGCATTGAAAGCTCGCAGATACTCAGCAGTAAGAAAGACGAAGAAGAAAAGATAGGTATGGAGCAGAAAAAGGAGCAGATTACAATTCGGGGAGAGAGAGAGGGAAAAGACCAGGTTCAAGGGGAGGCCTTGGCGAGTTAGGGGTTCGTGGGTTCAGATTGGCCTGGTCCAACGTTGACGAATAGCGAGACGAGGAGCGGGCGTGCTAAAGGGGGGGAAGGAGCCACAGGGAGCTAACGTCCTAGCCTCGGGTATTGACAGAAAGAGACAGAGAAGAGCCCCCAAGGCTGGGCTGGTTACCAGTAGCCTGTAGGAAAGTACAGAATGTGGAGCATTAAGACAATGGGGGGGCGGAGGAGGAGAACCGGGGAAAGGCATGTACAAACAGGCTGATGATACAAAAATAAAGAGTCGATGACCAGGACGTGATGTGATGTGAAACGAATAAACGAACGAATGAAGCTTTGACGATGTATGATGGTCCGTACACGTGTGTCGCGGACCAGGCAGGCACGAGCTTTGCCCACCTACGAACGTGATGGGAGCGTCGTCGATGAGATGCCGAGACTACCTAGGTACTTGAGGAACAAACGCTGGCTACGAGAAGCCCGGGAAAGGAAAGAGAGCTCTCAAAGGTTGATGATGAAAGAAATGGTATCCCTCGATAGGAAGCGAAGCAACAAGGAGGGGCTGATGACAACCTGGGAAAAAGAAAAGCGAGAGCAGAGCAGCGTACATACAATCAAAGCAGCAAGGCGTGAGTGAGTGAAGCGAAAAGTGACAGCACACAAGTACAAGCATGTATGTCAGCCGTGGGTGGTGGAAGAGTGGAGAGCGAGAGATTGCCGTCAACAAGTTCATTGAGGAGGAGTCACGAACTAGTACGCGGCAGGTAACTCGCCGGGTCACGGGTACGCAAGCTGCACATCATCCACGGTTCGGTATACTTGGCAGTCTAGCAGGTGGCGCACCGCAAGGGAGGTTTTGGCGACCAACGGCAGCCAGGCATAGAGTTGCCGGTAATACCTGTCGACCACTAGGCAATTACTACGTTGGAGGTACCGTGTGATATGCACGCGATGCAGGGGAGTTCGCTGAACTAGGGCGGCGCTGGGGGAGAGCCCGAACAATGTCGATGCTCAAAGAAGAGAATCAATCCGAGACGTGAGATGGAGGCATAGGTTCGGTAAGTTATGGAAGGAAGCTTCAAGTTGAGTACCTCCAATTATCGTGAGATGAAGTACTCCGTAGATATTGCTGTGATGAGTGGGCACCCCCAGCAGGTCGTAATCTCTACTAATACGTATACTGTTACTGGTCGCCAGGCATTAATCGTACCGGCAAGGCAGCCATCAACAGCTCAACGGCTTTGTTGTTCTGATGAATAGCGAGTATGCGTGAGCGGTTGCCTGAACCGGACAGCCATCCTCCAGGCACAAGTACAAGTATGCAACTTGCACCATGATCATCCATCATTGACCGTTGGTCCCGCCGTTCTATCGATTTGTGCGTGTTGGTACGGTATCGTGGGCATGTATTATTACCCAAGCTTAGTATTTCCCCCGATTCATGCCTCAGGCGGGCCGGGCGCATCGGAGCTGCTCCCGCACGCCCTTCAGCCGCCCACAGCTCGCATCTGATTAACGGTGCCAGCCTGCCAGGTGCGTAATCTCACCACCGGCAGCAGGGATTCTCGGGTCCGCGAGTGCAAATCATATCCCACGCAATTACGAGTCCACGTAATTATCGCACCTGTCCGCTTGGTCAGCTCCAGCCGAGACTACTTGTAATTATTGGCCACTCCCGGTTCCTTCGGTGGGCAGGGCTGACGAAGATCGTGCCGTTAATAGCGAGTTGCGCGCGCAAGCAACAAAGCCTTGTTCTTTCGGGCACCCATCAGAGCATTCAATTTGTACATAAATGTACGTAATTCATGTCAGTGTTTACCGAACAGTCGCCAGCTCCACCATCCTGCACTTGCCACGATCTCGTCCGGGTCCTGTCTATTGTCTAAAATAGCTTTCAAGCTCATGATTCATATCCCCTGAAAACGGAGATATGTTGGTTGGCGGCACAATCATGGCCCCGTGATCAAGGGCCATTGTCGATCCATCTCATCACAATCTTATACATACTTACATCCCACGCGTGCATGGAGCTTGCCTGCGAGGTCGTATCCTCATGGACGCCCGGGAGATGCAAGAAGCTGAGCGTGAAAGTGACGGCAGCTGTCAACAGCAGCAATATCCCGTTCTACGCCCGGGCCTACGATGGCGGGCGCTGCGACCGTCGTACCGGCTTTGAAACCTTAGCCTCACGCGTCCTGCATGCATTGACGTTTCATCGCTCAGGAACCGCTGCAAGATGACAACAGAGAAGCGTTGCTTTAATATTTGTGCGTGCCCCGACCCGGCTCGGCCGGCCGCACCGGACCGCCTACCTGAAAGATTGGGCTCTCGGAGTTTTTGTTTGTCGTTTCTCTTGTATGGCCATGGTGGCCAGAACATACTCGGCACTATGTCATTGTTACGTCCTGTTCGAAAGCCAGTTCACATGTTTCCTCGCGGTTGTGAGGAGTAATCATTCCGCTCCATCGAAAGTGCCGGCGCTGTGGTCCCCGTTGGACATCTGTCTGTCCTGTTCCTCGGTAATACTTTCAAAACTTGATCAGATGCCTTTTACTAAGCACCCGGGACTTATATAGAGTGCCCCAAATCGTTCCTATCAACATGGGAAATATTCATGCTTGCTTTACCCAGTCTCAGCATGGCATCCCGTAACGTAGAAGCTACCAGACCGCCCCCAAACTTAAAAACAGCGTCACGGCCTTTAGACTTCCTTAACCTCTTACAGCTCATCCTTCTTCTGAGCCTCGTGCTTCCCCATGCCCTCCAAGCCCTTCTTGACCATGGAGCTCATAATCTCATAAACGACCTGGGCGGCTGCCAGCGCCGTCTCCTCCCCGTTATTCTGGTACGCGGGCGAAACCTCCACAACATCAGCTCCCACAAGATTCAGGCCCTCGATGCCGCGCAGGATCCGGATGAGCTCCCGCGTCGTCCAGCCCCCAGGTTCCGGCGTGCCCGTTCCCGGCGCAAACACGGGATCCAGCACGTCGATATCGACCGACAGGTAGACGGGGTCTTCCGTGCCGAGCGCCTTCATGATGCCATCGATGATGCCCGCGGTGCCGATGTCGTCGATGTCGTCGGCCGAGAAGCGGAGCCAGTTCTGGCTCGAGTCGTCGTTGTTGTCGAGCCAGTCGGCGCCGCTGAGACGGGTGCGCAGGCCTGCGTGGACGGACTTCTCGCTCGACGAGTTGGACAGCAGTCCCTCCTGGTTGGCCATCCAGAACATGGAGCCATGGGTGAACTGTGTGGTGCCCCAGTAGGAAGGGAAGGCCTCGGGATTCCAGGTATCGAGATGAGCTTCCCCCCTCCCCGTTAGCCTCGGATACGCTGACAAGTTGAGATATTCTCATGGTATCGGAGATGGCCACTCACCATCGAAATGCAGGACTCTCACCGGTCGACCATGGATGGCATGCAGGGCCCGCAACGCAGGCAACGTCAGGCTGTGATCGCCGCCGAGCGTGATGATCTTGGGCTTCGGGCTCAAGGCGGACACGGCAGTGCGCTTGCCCAGCTGGGTCAGGGCCTGGGTCATCTGGTCGCGGGCGATGGCGTTGTCAAAAGGGGTGATGGGGATGTCGCCGCAGTCAATCATCTTGGCCCAGCTCTGGTAGGGATTGATACCGGCGCGCGGGTTGAAGCCGCGGAAGGCCGTTTGACGAGCCGATGCGGAGCGGATGGCCCTGGGGCCGAACCGTGCTCCTATCAAACGAAAACGACATCGTGTCAGATAGATGGACAGGATTTCAGCACCCGAGTATGTGTGTGAGAAAACGTACCGGGACGGTATGTCACGGCCGTGTCAAACGGAGCGCCGAGAATGGCAATATCGTAGTGGACGGTAGGATCCGTCAGACACTTGACGTGCTTCATGTGCGCAAAGGTGCTGATGCCGGAAAAAGCCCACTAGACGGAGAGAGACACACAGACTCCAATCAGACTATACTGTTCGTTCGTTCATGTCACAGCAGACCAGGCGCGGCACTCACCTCGTGGCCCCATTTCGCCTCGAGCTCGTCCAACTCTTGTTTGGTCCACGTCTTGCCATCTGCATCCCCGTGGCCACCGCATGCAGAGACCAAGGTGCTGCAGCAGAGCAGGCCAACGAGAGCGCCGGTCCTCATGGTGTCTCGGATGCTTTGAAGTATAACCGCCGAGGCTCATGCAGTGAGTGTGACCTCCCTCTGCTGTTTCCCCCACACGTAGAGAATGGTTATCCGAGACAAGAGAAGGAGTTAAGAGTACATAGTACATGCGTCGATGATCCTTATGATTTCTCCTTCGCTCGTGATTCTCGTGTAGATTGATTCAGGGATGCTCAAGTGGGAAAAGAAGAGGACCGACCGGCCGTCACCGCCGCGGCCACCTCCTACTAATACCACATTATTACTACGTAGAACAGCCTTGGCTGGCTACTACTACTACTACTACCAGTAGTAGTAGTATCATGGGTCTTCCCCCCCCCACGTTCAGGTGGTTCCATCGAACATTCTGCTTCTGGCAAACGGACGAATCTCGGAGACGCTTGGATGCGCCACCTCCCATTGGCCGCCCCCGCAGCGTTTGCCCGTTAGCAGACGCCTGTTCTATCTGTAATTCTTTTTTCCTCCTTCTCCGGCTGTTCTACATGAGAGGCGGAAATTGGGGCTCCGTGGCATCGAGAAACAGCATCTCGAGTCATGATGGTCGAATGTTACTGCGGTATCAAGGGTCAAGCAACAAATCTCCAAACATGTGATGGCTCAGTTGTTCATGTTCCTTAACAATTTCACAATAAGATACCCGTAGTGCCGCATTGATAGAGGGCCGACGTGCCTCCGGTCCGGGTTACAGCGGACACACCCCCTTGTCAACTGAGCCACCTGGAAACCCGCCGTGAATGGTCTTGGTCTGGATGATGGCCGCTCACGTACCATTCTTTGCAAATGGACCTAGGCTTGTGGAGGGAGGAGTAAGCTGGAAAGCTGGCAAGCTGGCACCGTACGTGCTTGTACGTAGTTGTAGTCTAAGTGGAACACGCCTTAGATATAGGATTCCGTCCATTGGTATACCCCAGTAACCCCCTCCCATCCTCGATCAACGTAAAACTCAGAGCACCATGTAGCTCCGAGACCGCTGATCATACAAGATGCCTTTTGGAAGTCAAATCGGCTTCCTACCGCAGACTCGTCGTGCTTCCCGACTGCTCCATCCTACAGCATCGGGACAATCCATGGGACTTGTCACCGCAACGGCCCATCGCTATGATACGTGTCGTCACAGTGGCACTAATCGACTCGGCCTCCCAAAAAGGCAAAAAAGACACCCAAGTCAATGTGAAGCGAACTTCCTACTCCTATCGCCAAACTGCCATACCAACAAGTAGATGGGAAAAGAAACATTGCTCCTCTTCTTTCTAGAAGACACCACAACATGTAGCCTGTCCTGCCGGCCCTAGTCAAGGGCCAGAGGCGACAAGGGCATGGACAGGTCTGTGGCCGCCATGCGCCAAGAGCCAGAGCGCAAATTCAGTCTTTGCGGCAACGCGCATCAGGCCAGGACTCGACGGTAACAGGACCTGCTCAAGCCAGAGAAAAAAGACCTCTGCACATCTGCACGCTCGCGCTCTCCCCATGGACTCTGAGCCATTTCAATCGACAGCAATTCGCTCTCTCCTACCCAAGAAGCCTGATCCCCTTCCCGTCATCCACCGACCTCCACTATAATTCTGATCATTCCCCTGCGAGGACCCTCGTTCTTGCGGGACACTCACTCACCCAACCCCATCGTCTCGTCCTGAAGTGTCAAAGTTGCTTTCCCTCGTCATGTCACTCTTGCGTCATCCCCCGTGAGCAGCACGGCCTCCAGCCCCGCCAGAAGATATGGTTGCATAGTCTCCCCTGTCCTCTAATCGTAAAATCATGGGAACCAAGTCTGCATCTGCGCTTGATGGCGTGGGTATTCTGAGTCTTCTTCGTGGTCTTTTCGTTTCCTCGTCCATGTTTTTACAGCACGAGGCATCTCCGTGACTTCTTCTTCGGCAGCGGTGGCTCCAGAGCGGCAACAATTGCCTGCCACGAATCAGTACCATGCTCATACTTCAAATGCATAGGGGTTATGGCGCGTACCTCGTCAAAGACATCTTTCAATTTGAATTGCGTCAACGCGCTGCACTCGACGTACTTGACGGCGCCAAGCTCCTTAGCCATACGGTCACCGTCTTCTCTCTTCACGGGCGCCATTTTTTGCTTGGCCAGCTTCTCCCGAACACTTGGGTCGTCTCGTAGGTCCACCTGAGTGCCGACGATGAGGCAAGGCACACCGGGACAGTGGTGATGGACCTCGGGAAACCATTTCTCACGCACGTTTTCGAATGATGCGGGGGATGTGACGCTGAAGCAGACGAGGAACACATCCGTCTGGGGATATGAGAGAGGTCGTAGCCGGTCGTAATCCTCCTGCCCTGCAGTATCGAACAGTCCAAGCGTGTACGGCTCGTCGCCAATCCTGTCTCAATAAGTCAGTTGACAGATTATAACAGGCGCGGCAGGTCTGATGGGGTGCATGTCAAGAGCCCTATGAATCACAGGAGCGCGGAGGCAATGACTCCTCTTGGGCGACGAGACATGTGAAAGATAGGGGGTCCGTCTCGCGATCAGAGTATCAACTCACATGACTGTGACGGCGTAGTTGTCGAAGACTGTAGGGACATATTCTGAGGGAAATTTGTTCGTGGTATAGCTGATGAGGAGGCAAGTCTTGCCGACAGCACCGTCACCAACGACAACGCACCTGTTAATGACAATGTCAGTTTTTTGAATCCAAGACGCGTCGAAGTGCAGCATGAGCAAGCTAAATCGAGGAGACAATGATCATTGCCCGTCCATCGGACATGTGCCGGTCGCGCAGGTCATAGGTTGCGCACATGGCCGTGGCTTGATGGCTTGGACGGGCAACAATAGCAACAGGGTGCGGGGGAGAAAACGCGAGCAAAGTGTGTATCCGCATTCCCTGCCCTCCTCCAACATGACGTGACAAGCCAAGAGGGATTGGTATCGACACGTACTTGATAGTTGCAACAACAGCCATGATGGTGAGGCTCGTCTATGCGTGACGGTAAAACTTGGCTCGCGTAGGTGGGTAGGGATCGAAGCGCAAAGTGGTGCCGAAAGGCGAAACGCGCACGACACTGAGTGTGGAGGGCCGGCGGTAAGAATGATTCGGACGCTGGAGACCCAGGTATAGATGAACGCGTTGATGGTTTCGACGACAGAGCAACAATGAGCGGTCGAAGGCGTTGTTGCAGTTGCAGCAGGTTGATTGAAGCCTTGGTGGCTCGATGGCTCGTCCGTGTTGCGTCTTCGATGAGCAAGGTAAAATATTCAAGGTTGAGGAAGCTGTTTGGGTGGCGGTGTAGCAGCGGTCCAGCAAGCGGATCAAGTCAACGGGGCAGACAGACGAAGGCGAGCGACGGAGGTGCCCAGTGAATAGAATATGAGGTAGCTATGGATGAATGCCAGCAGGCCGGAGCGTGGCTGGAAGAGGGTGTTAATTAAGTGAACAATCTGTCGATGGAGGCGGAGAGAGAGAAAATGGGAATGAAACCTTAGCAGGGCAGAGGGGGAGGGAGTGCCAAGGGTAAGACGACAGGCAAGGACCCTACTACCAGGCACGTATGGTGCCTGCCTGTTATTGCTGTGAGACGGCGTGACTTGTACGGTCAAGCGCTTCAGAGGTGGGTGACGGATGAGTTGGACAAGCTATCAGTTGCTCAAGTACCGCGTCGTGTTCAGACCTAGTATTCGGTACGTTCACGTTCGACAGTACCCAGGTACCTGTCACGAATCCATGGCGACGAAGGGGAAAAAAAGCAAGAGCTTCATTTCACGTCGAGTCCTACAAGTATTACTACTACTAATACTAGTAGTATTTGCAAAGGTCCATCAGTTCTGTTGACAAGCGATAAAGTACCTAGACCCATACCTGTCGAAAGAAACGACAGCAATCTATCGCGACTGGGCTGTGTCTGCTGCCACCAGCGGGCAAGCGGCGGCACTGGCGGCAAGGAACCTGAAAGGGTGTCAGACACTACTTACTGCGTCGGAATGTTGCCGGTACTGCCTGCCCGGCGGTTGGTGCGCTACTAGTGCCTTACAAGTGCCCACGTACGGGAGCAAACAATGAGGGGCCGAAATGCACTCCGTCGTCATGCCATTCATGGCGTCAGAACACTTGTACGCAGAGCCCTGGTTGGAGGAAATATCATCTAGCCAGCACTGCTTATTATACAAGTATATTACTGTACATACTTGCAGTGCTGGTTAGAACCTGGGTTGTAGTTACTAGTAGCCTAGTAGGTAATCAATGAGGTACTTATTGGTGGGTAGTACCGACATTTGACGCCCAATGTACTTTGCTCGTCATGGCATTTCGTGCACCGTGCATGTTGTGTGTACTTGTCAGGTCACCTGAAGGTCTCAGCGCTGTTACCGCAAAGTGGCTGGTCATCGCTTCGTTCTAGCATGGAATTGGTGAGGCCAACAAGGGACAGATCAAGGGACAGATCATGTTACAAGCAGTTAATGTAATACTACTACTACTGGTCGTAGTGATGACGAGGCAATTTAGTAATCGCAGGAAAATAACGACAGCACATGCAGAACTACATGATCAGCGCATGTGCGGAGTACAGGTCAGGCATTCCCACGTGGGCAAAGGGGCTAATTACGGAAGGTCACGCACATCACCGTCTCACTTATCAACTCCTCGTGCAATCCGTAGACGACCGAACTTTTTACCATGCTTTCAAATAAATTCACGATGAGGGATTGACACGCCCGCCCTACCTGCATCTGCATATACCGCCTGATCACCAGAAGCACCGTACTGACAAGGACAAGATATGCATCCCCGAGAGCGGTAGAGCCATCAAGGCCAGCGGGCCCGGTATCATGTCACACCGCCAGAAAAGTCGCGCGGCTGCCAAGGATCTCGAGGCCCCTAGTCGCCGTCGAACAAGCCCGTCACCGGTCAAAAAAAGGCAGTGCTTGCCTCGACTGTTGCCTTTGCCCCCTCGTATGTGTTCTATCGCTTGCTTGTCCTGGGCGTACTAGGGTGACGCGAGCCATGGAGAGGTCCAAGACAGCCTAGCCATCTTTTACGGCGTGCCAACTCTTCCGTCTTTCCATCTCCTGATAGTCCAGTGGCAGAGAGCATTGGTACGCATGTACGACCCGTCATTCCATCTGTTGGCCATAGGTCGGCGCCATTCTCGGGGATAATTGAAGACTCTTGCGCGCAACCAGAGTACCACCCGGTCATCCTGTGCCAGGATGATGACGTGTCGGAATTTTCGCCACGTCGTGGTTCAGAAAGCCAAGACTATGATTCTTTGACGATGCCGTAACAACCCGGGACACCGAATGCTTCTGGAGACCGCCTTGCCACGACACTCACCAAGCTCGTCGAGCCGAGCTCCCTCTCTCCCTTACCAACATGGAGCTTATCTCAGGGGACACTACGGAAACCGTCTCACAGACAAGATAACGTCGTCTGGTCCCCCGCACGGGACTATCATCGTCAATACTTCCCCGGTGAGTATGGTACTTGCAGCGGCCAACCACTGACAGTCCGAAGAGTATTCAATAGCATTGGCTAATTCCTCGAGTAGCGACAATTTGAAGATGGCGCGGGGTAGACGCCAGTGCCATGAAACGATTGCATCGGTCTTCAAGAGTTCAAACCTTATACAAGTACGCATGTACAGGGCGAAGCATCCCAGTGGCACACGGACCGCGTCCAAACTTAGATTAAGCATCTGGTTTGTCCGTACGCGCTTCAACACACTGGTTTCGTTCTGGAAATGGGGACGAGCTGTACTCCAGGCGCTCACACCATTTCCGGTACATGCCACACCAAGTCGGCCCCCTCTAAGCACCTAACCCTGACGAGGAACCATCCTCTTCAAGCATGGAATATTTGATGTGAGAGATCAACGTTATGGATTCTCAGTATCACGATGGAGCTCGGTCCGCTGGATTCTCTTATTAGCATTCCTCCATTTGAGTTCACATCTCCTTGCCTCAGGGGAAAGTCAAAGGTCTTGGATGGCTTGCGTCCACGAGCGATTGGACGTCTGTACGCGAAGTACAAGGCACACCAAACCACCATGCTCCCACCAGATTGATGGATACGCATCAGCAGATAACAGTAACGTCTTGCTACTCGTCTTGCTGCAATCGCGGCGTCAGCACGCAGGCCTGGAGCTTTCATGCTTCGTAACTGGCTGAGGCCGTGGAGGGACGCTCTTGCTCATGGAAACTATACACATTTAGGCTTTTCGCTCCGCATTCGATTCGACGCAACAGAGCTAGGCCTTTCCTTGGGTTTCCCTTATCTGCATTAAACGGCCACCGCCACGAAAATGCGATTGGGCAGCCCTGAAGACGACTCGGCCACGGATTCACATGGCTTGAACTTTGGCGAACTACAAGTAGGGGGCGTCTTCCCACCTCCATACTCGAGCGTACAGAAGCGATATACGAGCCTATCCCGAGCTGGATATCCTCCACCCTTTCATTCGATACCAAACGAAGCAGTCTTGCTTGAATGTTCACCATGGCCAATCTAAAATCGATATTCAACCGCGTCATACGAAAAGGGAAACGACCTTTTCTGCTTGAATATCGATCTTCAACCTTTTTTATCTCGACCATGATCGCGAGTGCTATATTCGCGGTACGCCTTCCAGAGCAACGCTTAAACCTCATCTATCAAGAATGCGAAGGGTACGGAGCTGACTCTACACTGCAGGACATGTTTCCGTACGCCGTCGTCGTGCCCGTCATGCCGTCTGTATTGCCAGAACGTGCCGGAGTACCCGAGGATGAAAGTACGAGCTCGAAGTGGTGAATGGGGAAAGCGTATCACTAACAAGACCCGTGATGCAGTACAGCTTTGGATATCTATCTCCCTCACTGCTTATGCCGGCGCCACGTTGATCACCGCCCGTACGCAGACGCCGATGGTTATCGTTACTGAGAGGATGGTTCCGCTGACAGGCCTATAGCTCTGTGGGGATATTTGGCGGACAGAACGAAAAACCGTCGAACACCGATGCTTTTTGGTCTTGTACTTCTGGCCGTCGCGACTTTCCTCTTGTGGTTCATGGCCAACGTGCACATGCTTGTTCTGGGAAGGGTAATGCAGGGGGCAACCAGCTCGCTGACCTGGTCCGTGGGTCTCGCGCTCTTGATAGATACAGCGGGAGAGAATCGCGTCGCATATCACATGGGCTGGATCGGAATCTCACAAGCCCTCGCCGTTGTCGTGTCTCCAGTGCTGGGAGGCTTGGCATATAGTGCAGGCAATTACAACAGCGTGTGGGTTATGTGCTTCGCGTTGGTCTGTGTCGATATCGTGCTGAGGCTGCTAGTGGTCGAGAAGAAGGAGGCAGCCCGGTGGCAGGACAACAGCGCGGACAGTGGCAGTGCCAATGACTCGCAATCTCTCGAGAATCCCAGGGTCGCACGTATAAGCAGCGCCGAAGGCTGCAAGGAATTCCAAAAGCAGGAATGCGAGACGACAGTGGTTGAGATTGAGTCTCCATCGATGAACAACAAGCCCCATCTTATGGATGGCCTTTGCCTCCTCAAGAGCCCCCGGGTGCTGGCTTGCCTATGGGAAACAGCCGTGGAAGCCATGGTTTTGACTGCGTTTGACAGCACACTTCCAATAGAGGTGGAACGGTCATTCGGCTGGGGAGCACTTGGCTCTGGTCTCATCTTCTTCGCCCTGCTCGGTCCATCGCTCTCGGGGCCCTGGTTCGGGCGTCAGGCCGATCTATGGGGACCAAAGTGGTTCGTGACAGCTGGCCTGATATTCATCAGCCCTTTCCTTATGTGCCTCGGCATGCTTGAGGGGAACACGATCGAGAACAAGGTGATGCTCGGTGTCCTGCTGGCGGTCATCGGGCTGGGGATGAGCTTCTGCTTCTCTCCCATGATGGCCGAGGTGTGGTGGGCCATCGACGAGCACTGCGAAAAATGCCGGAGGAGACCAATCGCCTTTGGGTACGCGCTGTGGAACATGGCCTATTCTGCTGGCGCCATGGCAGGGCCGTTGCTGGGCGGTGTCATTCGCGAACGCATGGGCTGGCAGGCCATGGGGCTGACGCTCGGGGCGACGACGTTGGCCACGAGCGTTGTGGCCCTTCTCTGGACCGGTGGACCACCGCCGTGGAAACGGCGCCAAGGAGAAGACAAGCCGTGGATTGGCTTGAGGAAAAGGACCAAAGACAAGAACGGCCGCTATGTCGATGACGCTTCGCTGCATTTTGATTCATACGCCGGGCGGGCTCCGGCTGCGGTTGACAGCGTTTGATCTCAACAGAGTCATATTTGTCGCAACTAATAGACTGCCATGATCGTGCTGTCAGCGGTTGACGAGAATGAAGTCTAATTTGGACCACGTGTTTGTCGACAAGGGTCTACGGAATAGACAGGTCAATTGTTCTTCTGCAGCTACAAGTGTACATACCTTTCTTTTGCTCTTCAAGTTGTGTGACGAGTCATAAATCGTGAATTCTTCGAAAGACAACTGACCAGACGTGTTGCTTGGCATTGCGGTCGCCTGGAGCTGGCCAAGACCTCGACATGTAGTCGAGGAGCGCAACAAAGATGACGAGAAGAGCTGCAACGGTTGGCACAGATAGCCAAGACTTTGCCGGTCACCATCGTGCTAATTTCTTTGTCGAAAAAGTCGAGCTGCACTAATAACCAGCAGTGATGGTGTTTGTTCGATCAATACATGTACTGAAGACGTATCACGCAATGCCGAGGGAACCAATAAGGGCCACTCTATGGAACTAATGGAAAGGAGAGCCACGATCAGATGATGAGACACCGACTTGCTCAAGCTTCTGAAGATTTTATTCTCGTCATTCGACATGGCTCTGATCGTCATGTTCTTACAAGGGCCATGCGACAAAAAGTTATCGGTAAGTGGCTGCTGTTATGGTGTTGCGCGCTTGCCGCGGTATACAACAGCATCGATGTTTCTTGAATGAGTGAGCGATCTTCCAGATCTGAATCATCACCCAGTTAGTGCGTGTCAGATGATCATCAACACGCCAAGCATCCCATCCGTAGACGAGGAATACATCGTCTGGGAGGTGATCTTGCTTCTTTGTACAGGTAAAAAGTCCCCGATATGTGCGAACCAATATTCTTTCCCTCCAGAGATGCCCCCCTACCCTCACGTTGCTCGTCCTCTTCATCAAGTCGTGATTGGAGTATTGACATGGGCTGCCCAAGGATCGTGCAGGCGGTTCGTCAATCGCAGGCTCCCGTGTCGCCCACGGCGTTGGACAGGGAGGCAGGTGAGACAATCGTCCACGCCGGTGGCGTCCAGCCCGGAAACTCGTCTCTGACGGTCGTCATAGCCATGGAAACCTGACGAGTCATACGTTCAAAGACAAGGATGGGATCGGCAGCCTCGTCCTCGACGCGAGGGACGAAGACGACCTGCTCGAGCAGCGGCATGCGACGCGCGAGCTCCCGAACGACGCCGAGGGTCAGGCGCGCAGCGGTCATGGATCGGTAGACGGCATCAATCCAGAAGAGACCATCGTCAATGGCGATTCGGCGCAGGCGGGCCAGGTCGGCCGGGTCACACAAGGCCATGCAGGTGTGGAATTGCGAGTCGGCGGCCATGTAGTCGGCCGGGGGCGACTCGAAGAACAGGACATCTCGCTGCGGGTCGAACAGGACCTGTCCGGTGGTACGGGCAAAGCCGAAGGCCCGCGTGTAGCTCTGCAAGGCATCCAGTCGAGACTCGGCGCAGACGTGCAGGTTCACGGGGACGGGCGTGTGAGAGATGCAGCCTACGTGACTTGTCGTCCAGCTTGTCCGACGGGACGAGGACGACGGCGAAGCAAGCCCACAGCGGATGGACACGAGCCGCGTCGTCGGCAGGTTCATGTGCCATATCTTGAGGCGGAGCTCTGCAGGCAACTGGCGGAAGAGGTGCTGCACTCGGGACAATTTGCTTAGTTAGCCGGTGAAGCGTGTGTTGGCGTTGGACGGGATGAGAGAGGGAGGATGAGTCCATTTTGGGACTGAAGACGTACAAAGACCTGATTGTTCGTCGAACACGGTCCGGCAGCCCCAGCTCTGTGTCTATCCATGGCGGCGTAACGACACCCGAATTTTCTTTTCTCGTTGTACGGCCTTGTTGCGGGAGTCGAGAGGGTCCAGGACTGCACATGGCTTGCGCAAGCCATAGCTTGGCATGTATGATAGTTCAGCAGCAGTAGGAGAGGAGAGGAGGAGATGGTCGTCAATGCTTCTCCAGTCCAGGCGCAAAAGGGCGATGGGCGAGTCCATGAGCAAGGAGGCCTGGGCCGTAGCTTATGTTACCTTGAACTGTTGACGACGTCGAAGGCGAAGCAGGATGGGGACATGAAAGGATGGGGAAGGGAAGGGGGTGGGAGCGAGGGAGGGAAGAAGCTTGCTCGGGGGCAGCTGAAATATTTCATGCAGCAATCCAAGGTCTTGGGGGGATGCAGTCGTGTCTGCTTGACGCGTTGTGTCCGAAAGTGATGAGACGACATGATTCTTTGCCCACCGAGTCAGCATAGTAATCAAAGGGAGATGGAAGAGAAAGGGCCCCGGGTCGGTTCAGGTCATTCTCCAGCTACTACTACTACCTAGGTACTACTCCTACTCCTACTACTGCTGCCCAGCTGCACTCCCTCCCTCCTTTGATACGCACACTGACTGACTGACTGACTGACGGACTGACATGGACACACCGAGATGGCAACAAGGGCCCCAACGATGGCTGCTCCGGCGAGGGGGACACGAATATCGAGGCGCCGGCGATGTCAATGGGCTGCAACTAATCTTGGCCGGGAACCAGAAGCCCGGGTCTGGCAAGTCGCCCTAAACTGAGAACGCACGCACGCACTCTTCCGCATTGAGGACGACGCAGGACGCAGCAGCAGGGGTGGGCAGGCCGGGAGCACAAAGGGTGATGATGTATTAATTACATGCTCCTGTATTACGGAGCAGTAATAACTGCAAGTCAAGCTGCACCTGCGCGTCCCGACGGCCGGGGAGCTGAAGAGTCTAGATGGTCTGCCCAGGAGACAAAGAGGCAGCACAGCAACCAGGGGGGGTGTGGACGACGGGGACGTGCGGCTACCTAGGCCTGTCCAGACGTTTGAATGTATGATGGGGGAGGTAACGTTGTCAAATGGTCAAATTACAGTGCTACAAGGAACTATGTCCATACCTAGGTAGTATGTGTGTACACGTATGTCGACGATGACAACGACGACGCTTTCGGGCATGTTTTCGGGGACGGCCTTGACTCACGTACTTTACCTCCTCAGGTGGCCGGGGAAGAAAGAACCAGACATTTCCGTCCACCACCGACCCCTGAAACCAACGTCGTGTCTTCCCGCGAGCCGGGCAAGTGACACAACGTTCTCATGGTTTTCTGTTGTATTATGGGGGGTGGCATGCTGTCAAGTTTGTCGTGTTGGTAATATGTAATACGGTTACAAAGTCGGCAATAGGCGTAAGCTGCGGCAAGCGCCCATCCACCACCATCCAACGGCCGTATGTTTGTGCTTGTTAATGCGAGCTTGTCAGCCCGACCCCAGCTCGAACGCCGACGGATGATGTGTCTCCCTCCCCCCTGTGCTCCCACGCTCCATGGTCATAGTACGAGAATGTATGTACTGTGGCATGGGGAGGAATAGCAATGTCGGCAATACTCCGTATTTGCGGCTACAGGTAGTAGCGTGTATGTATGTAGACATGATTTCGGTACTTGGAAAAGCAATCAATGCCCCAGCCCCATGTCCTTCCAGCGATGCATAAGCAACGAGTTAATCATCACTCGGCCGATGAACACGCCCCCATCTCCATCTCCGTCTGTCCTGCGAAAGCCCCCTTCCGATCCTCGTCGGCTTTTCGTCAATCTTGATCCTCCCGAACCGCCGTCAACATCTCCCTTGGCTCAAGCTTAAAAGCGCCAATGATCTTGGATTGGTGATCAGTCATGCCGACCAGTGTCGGCGGTCGTGGCGAAGTCCCGATGAGGGCTTGGGAGGGCTACTTGGATGCACATACGTAAGAGCCATGTTTGAACAGACGGCAGCAGCCCGAGCTGAAGGGGAACATGGGGCAGATCATTGACGCAAGAACTCGATCGCTGGGTGAGGAACTTGAGCATCAGGATCAAGGGTTCCTTCATATTGCTCAAGGGTAGCTTGATAAGGTAGTCAGGTACATACCTACTTATGTACGGCACTCAGGGGGGCACCCTCTGACAGTTGCATTACTTGGACACCAATTGAGACCCCTCAGAAATGGACGAGGCGACGTGGCCTACCAATCGACCTGTAGTGGTGAACAGGCGTTGCTGAATGCACCGTTGTAGGCTGGGCAGGGCACTGACCCGAGTATTCCTCTCCAAGTTGGTATTACCTACCTACATAGTACTGAACAAGAATTCCCGTACGTACTCCGCGTGGTTGGGACTTGAGCGCCCCAAAAATGCTGGTATGCCATTGACATCAGACACGCACAGGGGCAGTCTTGCGATAAGCAACGCATGCACATATTCGGGGTGGCACTGAACCGGCTATATTTACTTCAAGTTGTAATGAACTTGTAGGGCTTCATGAACAACGCAAATACTGTAATTACTTAGACTCTGTTGCCCGTCCGCTTCAGGAAAAAAAAGTATTAATAACATAATACAGCACGATATGTGCGCATTTGCCGTCTCGCGTGATTTCGACTTGCATTAGCCACAGCGGCTGCCCCCCCTCCAAGTTCCCTTGCTGGCGCTTAACAAGAACTTGTGTGCCGATGCTGCAACGGCCAGAGGCGATTGGTCGCGCCGCCTCATGTGCCTAAGCGCCCTTTCAACGAATGAACGGAATGCCGCGACTTCGCACAGGCCTTTTCCCGTCCATCCAACGCCGTTGACGGGCTTTCACGGGAAGCAGCGCCAGTGAGACTCGGGAGTCCCCCATCGTCTGATCATGGCGGCGTCGACGAACTGCCGTGTTGGGCGCTTGTCCTTTCGCTGCGATTCGCTGCGCCGACTGGAGGTTCACTCCTAGGATGATGGTATATATGGAGGCTGGAGACCACAGTTAGGTTTGCCATTGGGATGATCCTTTAGCCACTGGTTGAGTTTGTGTGAAGCTCTTGATCTGTTCGTAATTTTCGTGTGCTTTGCTCCTGCGAACTTCCTTTCTGTTCATTCTTCACGCAACCAAGCTCGTCGATACTACGATACCCGTCATGTCCAGCTTGAAGAATGAGGTGTCTTTCGCCGACTTTGAAGAATGTCCTCAGCCGAAACCCCGAACCGGCGTCACAGCCCGTCTTGTCAAGATCGTCGACAGTGCCAGGGCAGCCATGAGCGTTTTGACCTTGTTGGCGGGCTTCATCATCCTCGGTCTGTCCGCGGACATGCTCGCCGTCTATCGCGGTACCAAGGGTCCAGACAACTTCCTTCTTTCTCTCTGGCCGAGCGACTTCGACCTTCGCCCGACCTCGGCGCTCCTCGCCGTTGGTGTCGTTGTCACTATCGCCAGCGCGGCGTCACTTCTGGCAAGCAGGATTCAAGCTGTATCTTCAGTCCCCTTTCCCCCTCTTGGCCCTGTGATACCCGTCAGGCTTACATGATACCGCGTCTCAGATCAGGAATCAGTTTGCCATTCATGCTTCGGTCAGCTTAGCCTCGCCCACGATCGCCTTCATCACCGCCGTGGTGGCTGTCATCTTATTCTTCGCCGCCAACGCGTCAACAACGGTCGATACGCTGAACAGCTGGACGTGCCGTTGGCGGGAGGTGCCGATGGCGACGCGGCCTCACTTTGGCACGCTGTGCAGAGAGAGCCATGCGAGCCTGGCCCTCGCCGTTTTGGTTGTCCCCATGGAGGTGGTCCTGTTTGGCTTGGCTGGCCTCCAACTCGTCCTTGAGCGAAGGGCGGCGACCTCTTTGGTGACCAAGAAAGACGGCCAATCAGTTTCAGTTTCAGGATGAGGTGGACATTTAATAACCCCCCCGGGTGATTTTCTGATCTGGAGCGTTCATGTTTCCTTCTCGCAACGTATCGACGTGTGTGATGGGATCTGTGCTTGGTGTATAATTTGGAATCTCATGAAATGCTGTACCTTATATGTACTTTATGAAGCCTACGAGTTCTTCAGCAAATTTCTAGAATATTTATTTAGGAATCTCTTTGTCACCTGCGAAGCTTCGAAAGCCGACATCTCGAGGAATACTTCTCATCATGAGGCCGTTCGTCCCCTGTAACGTGCGAAATAGTTCTCGTAAATGTATACTCATTCATGCTATACATGAAATAGTTCGATACATTCATGCTCGTCACTTGAAAGCCGCTGTATCTTGAGGTCTTATCTATAGGTTCGATAACATGGCGATCTGGTCTCTATGCCTAAGTATTCATCGTCGGCTCGAGCTGCAGCAAACAAGGTGCGGGAGGCAAACATGGAGCTTTGCGGGGTGCACCTTCAGTGCCCTCTTGATCGCTACCTCACCAGTACCCGCCTCCCCCGCCATTTAGCAGCGGCACAGGTGTCCCCGCAAGTATACCAGCTCTTTTGCTGCTCGTCCATCAACCATCATGAGCAGCAGCGCCTCTCCATGTAAAACCCCACGACAATCATGACATAATGACCGCTCTATGAGGTCGCCTCGACAGACAGAAAGACACCAGGAGAACAAGACGTCATCGTCGCCTCCCTCCGGAAGTCTTTTCTTTTCTCTCTATGCTTCCGCTGCTCTGCATCACCACGTTCGCGAGACCCGCCCCGTGGGCTTGATATCCCCAGAGCCCTGGCCAGGGTGGACTTATCTCCATCGTCAACGCTCATTCAGACAACGAGCGCTTCTCGTGCCGGAGTCTCCGAAGTAGTCCATCCAGTTGATTCGTCGCCGGTCGACGACAGATAAGAGACTCACTCACTGGACTGCCGGCCCCTCGAAGCATCCTCGCCCCTATTGGCTCCTCCTCACTGGCGACAGTGGCCTTCCTCGCCGAGGCCACCCACGGCCCTGACGTCGTCGCAAGCCTTGACTGGACGCCTTTTGCGAATAACACATCATCATGGAGGTGAGTGTGAACAGAAGTTCCTGCATGAGAAGTCAGCTTGAAGCTGCGCAAATGTCGGATCTCGTTGCCAGGCGGCCCCGACATCTGACTTGCTTTCTACCCACCTGACCACGTTGTCCACCCTCGGCCCGTTCCTTGGTTGACTTGACGTCGTACAAGACGATGCATTGTCGTCGTCCTGCATGCTCATGTTAACAGAGGGGTTTCCCCTTCTTCTTCTTGATTCCTGCTTCTGCTGCTTTGATTGCAATGCGTCAAAGGCATTCAACCGTCTATCATCCTGGTTGGCTGCAGTCGAGGCCAATCTGCATTTTGATCGTCCTCAGCTGGTCTCTTTGCATGTGGTCTCATCTTACTCCGAAACCTTCAGGTCGTTGCTTTGGTGGTTTTTTTCCCCATGCATGATGGGTGGTGGCAGATGCCCTGGGATCGATTCACTCACGATAACTAAGCTCTTTTGCTTGTCCCCGGCTCTCAACGAGGTCTCATGAATCGGCGTTATTGATGATAACCGACCGATGCGCGAACGCATGAGAGTCTCTTGAGCTTTCAGCAAAGCATGATGAGACGGCGGATCTAAACGTCAAGCTTGCAGCTAGACGGGAAAAGCGCTCTGGCCGAAACGCGATCCGAGGGTCATCTAACTCGTGAGACTGTGGCTGCTGCCGCGAGTGACGACATCCGCCTGGAGCACAGAAACGCAACCGAAGCATAGGAGCGGCTTCTTTCCACGTGGCAACGTAGGCTTGTGACTGCGATTGGAAGCTGATGAAATTCCCATGTTCCCGCCTCACATGTCACAGGCTATCGGGCTCAAGCGAGCTTTCGGGCACTTATCTCTTTGTTCGCATCCCTGAGCCAGGCGATCAGTGCGCGCGGTCCGACAGACAAAACATCAGCCCTTCTGCATCCTTCCCTTCTTCCCCCTGCCTCAATACTTCTTTGTCCTTGAAATCGTATCTGTCTCTTCTGTATTCATGACACTCAATCCTCCTCTGCGCGACGCTTCGCCTGAACGCATGGAGCCTGACCTTGACCTTGCCACGCCTTCATCGTCGTCCAACTTCATGACCCCGGCCAAGCTAACGCTGCAACGCATCTACGAGCAGAACAAGTCCAAACAACCCCAAAGCGATGCCTTGAAATCGGGTTCTGTTTCCGTCGGCGTCTTGGGCAAGGGGAAACCCCGTCTGCTCTTGATGGGCCAGAGACGGTACGTTGACGATTGATCTCACCTCTCCTGTGTACGCTGACACTGCATCGACAGGAGCGGCAAGTCGTCCATATCAAGCGTCGTCTTTCACAAGCTACCTCCCAATGAGACGCTCTTCCTGGAATCAACCTCTAGGATTCAAAAGGATTCCATGGCGTGAGTCACCCACCCATAAGCTGCGCACTCTTCCAGAGAGATAGAAACTCCCCATCACTCACACCCGTCTCTCGCAAGGTCCTTTATGGAGTTCCAAGTCTGGGATTTCCCCGGCCAGATCGACGTCTTCGACAACCCCGAGTTCGACATGGAAGCCATCTTCGGCGAAGTCGGAGCCCTCATCTGGGTCATCGACTCGCAGGACGACTACCTCGAGGCCGTCTCGCGCCTCAACGCCACCATCCTTTCCCTACAGCGCGCCTATCCCAGCATCAACGTCGAAGTCTTCATCCACAAGGTCGACGGCCTTTCCGACGACTACAAGCTCGACATCCAGCGCGACATCACCATCCGCATCCAGGACGAGCTCTCGGACCACGGCATCGAGAACGCCCCGCTCACCTTCCACCTCACCTCCATCTACAACCACTCCATCTTCGAGGCCTTCAGCCGCGTCATCCAGAAACTCATCCCTCGTCTTGGCACCCTCGAGGCCATGCTCACAAACCTCTGCCGCACCTGCCACTTTGAAAAGGTCTATCTGTTCGACGTCCTGTCCAAGATCTACATTGCAACCGATAACGCCGATTCGGACATGGCCAGCTACGAAATCTGCAGCGACTACATCGACGTCATCATTGATATTACCGAAGTTTACGGTACATGGCAGCGCAGCGACGAGAGCAGGAAGCGCCTCGAGGCGGAACCCATGGGCCTCAAGCTGGAGGAGCAGATCGGTTGCACCACGGCCGAGAGCTGCCTCGTCCTGTTCGAGGGCAACAAGCCCATCATGCTACGTGAGGTGGATCGGTACCTGGCCCTCGTGGCCATCATGAAGGAGGATTCGTATCAGAAGATGCCCTTGGTGAATATGAACGTTGAGACCGTCGTTGAAGGGTTGCTGCAGTTTTTCGACATCACGAAGCCTAAGAAATGAGCATGTTTTTTCTTTCTTTGCCAATCTGGCTGCCGAGAATGTCATCACTGGAGGCCGAAAAAGGGATTTTCAACTACTGCATGTCGCTTTTCTACCTGAATTTTTCTACAAACGCATGAGTTTGGCGGTGTACACTGACCAATCTTTCGCCTGTCTTCTCTCACATAGCTGGTATGGTGAACACACGCCACGTCGTCCGATTACTCCCCAACAGACATATCCTTGCTGGGATTCCGCCTCTCTCATCGCTCTCATCATGCACTTGCACGCGTATAGGTCGTAAGCTATACGCCTTTGGCAGACTATACTCTGCACATCCGTCGATCGGGTATACTGGAATGGAGCCGATGTCTTCGGCGTCGTAAGGCTGGTAGGGAAATCTTTCAGCAGTTGTGGGAACGCTGACGATGGTTGTGCTGGAGTCTGCTCTTACGTCAATACAGGGGCGGATGGAGATGTGGGAATGCTGCAGTACCTGTATTGCGACACGCGAGTATCAGATTCCTGTGGTTCAGAAAGCCGAGGTCGATGAGGTGCCGGTCGCCAAGATCCAGGCAGCACGCTGTCAAGGGGAGGTTGGTGCTGATGCCGTTGAGGATGTCCATCTTTGCTTGGAATATGTAAACTTGTGGAAGCAGTGTTCATTAGACCAGACTCTCCAGGTACAAGTGACGTCGTATGAGTGCGTACCTTTGCTGGCGGATTCCTTTGATGCAAGAGCCGTGTAGACGATACCGCCCTGCAAATCCATCGTCAGGCTTGGGAAAAAGGTTCTTCTGGAACGTAATACTGGTGCAAGGGTTTAGGAGGGTATAAACGAACCTGGTCTTCGTTTGGTCCCATTTTCATATCGAATTTACATATAGGCTGAGAAATCGACAATTTCATAGACTTTCCGAAGCGGACGCTGCGTTTTTTGGCCTGCGCAATGTCGCTGAATATTTGGTTGGACCAGGTGCTCAAGTAGTCCACCAAGAACTCAACATGTGGAAGAGCCTTTCGCGCGGACTGTCCACTGTCTAGCTTCCTCAGCTGCGTGTCAAGGATGGAGAAGAGGTCCATGCCATTTTCCATGGCCTGATGATCCGCCGCACGATCTTCCGCGGACATGTCGTCAAAGAAGATGTCCAGAGGGCTTCGGGTCAAGAATCTTTCGATATAGGTTAGGACCTTGTCGTTGTCCATGGTGGCTTCCTTCTCCGTGAGCTCGTCGCTGGCGGTGCTAGATGATACGAGGCGGTCGATTTGGAATCGAAGCCAAGTAGAAAAGGCATGGAAGTGTTCCAGTTCATCCATCACTTGCGATAGGATTTTGTGGCCCACGAGAGAGAGACATCCGACAATATCGAGAGCCTTGGTGATTTGCGTGACTGTGAATCCGATATCATCGCGGTCATTATGGAACTGAGCCAAGCCTCGCAGCCTGCTGAGGATGATGGCACAGCGCTCCAGAGAGGGGATGAGGTTTTCATGCACCAACCCTCGCAGATTCTCAAGGCCTGATACTACGGCTTTCTCCCATCGCTTGTGACCCTAGAAAAGCTCCGCATGAGTCAAGTGAAAACCTCGATTCAGAGCACAGGGAGAAGCTCACTCTCTCTGTAAGGCTGTCCGTCAACCACTCACGGACGGGCTCGTGTGCATGACCGGTCACAACTGTATGATACAGCGCAGGAACAATCTCGTTCGGGCCAGTTTTGGCTTCGGCCAAGTCGCCTTGAACGCTTCTCAAGAAACGATGAGGCAGTTCCCTGATGCTTTTCCACTCCACCAGCATATGGAGCTGGACTTGCTTCAAATACCTCATAAGTTTTTGCAAGGTTGTCAATTTGGATGCGAGCAGGGATAGGTCGATCGGTGAGGCAGAAAGAAACGGCATGTCCATAGGGGCCAGGTGAACATGGTTCGGCTCGGTCTTCGCTGTGTCCGCAAAGATCAAAGCATGTGTCGACACTTGAGGATGAGAAGCATAGGAGATCATATGTTGTGTGGTGCCCACGGTAGAAACTGGGCAAGGGAAGTCGCCGATGGGTAGTGAATCGTACATGATCAGTCGCAGCCTACCATCGCTCATTCCGACGACCACGATGTTCACCGTGGTGTAATCTTCTTTCTTGGGTGCTTGAAAAAGAAAATCGATTCCAGTTCGGAGGGTGAACACCGTTGCATCATCTCTATGTTGATTCGCTTTCAGTATGTATGGATCGATACGGCCTAAAAGGGTTCTCTCACCCTGCTCCAGCGCTTGCAGCCGGCAATGGGCTGATCTTGGGCAATGCCGTATCAACCTCTAAGAACGTGAGCTCTCGAGGAAGATTGACAGGGGCTTTATCCATGGAAAAGGCAGACCACGCTTTCGAGACGTCATCTCGAAGGTGACTGGTGCTCGAAGGGAGCGATCTGTCCAAGAGATTGCTGACAGCCCAGCCGATGTAAGTGATTGATGTGTCGCTCTGTGGACATATAGGAATATGATGGGCAGCCTTGTTGTTCTCAAGCCCCATGAGCCGCACGACCCCGTCACTCCAGCCCACAGCTAAGAAATGGCCTGCAGTCAAGCACGTGTCAACACAGGAAGAGTCCCGAGTGGACGTTTGCATGTGTACTGACCATCTGGCTTCCATGTTACGGTGACGACGCGTGGGCTTTTGTGACCCGGAGGTGCGATTTGGTGAATCCTTGACACAACCTGACCTCCAGGTCTATGTACAAAGAGGCTACGGGCAGCCTCGTCCCAGATCGTTGTCAGATTGAGCGTCGGACAACTTACAGGAAAGCCATTGGGGGTTTTGGATTCGAATTCGGTCTCACTGTGTAGTGAGAGCTCTATTGGGGCGGCCATACGCGACCCCAAGTCCCGGTTGGGACAAGAATCGAAGTTTGACTCGGCTGTCAAGTTCCAGAATATCTTTTCATTGTGCAATTACGCAGAGTCTCGCGGATGATCTCCGGCGTGTCTTTGCTTCCCAACGCATGACAGCTCGTAAACGGACTTGCAAGGACATAAGGCAGGTAGCCATGAGGGAAGATGTGCACCGTTAAAATGGCAAAATGGCACTGTGCGACGTCGTTTTATTACCTTCTTTCAGCTAAAATCTCTCTCTACCTTACAATATACCTGCCAGCGTCGGGTCCCCGTCAAGCGCATCACAACGGCCTGAAGATATTATATCACCAATCCGCACCTTCGCGTACGAGCCTCGGCTACTCAGTGAAGAACCTAGAAATACTTTGTATCACTCTTCTCGCAAGTTGGACGAAGACCAGCTTTGCCATGGTGGAGTTTCCAACCCCCTCGACCCTTCAAGCATTTATACAGTGGTGTTCCCCTTCCTCTGTCACCGATAACCACCCTGGTGCCTGGCACAAACGTGCTCGCTGCCTGTGCTAAAATAAATGACTGTGTCTTCATTGTCACTTGTGTCAATGGACTCGACTCTCCAAACTTTTGGAGGCTCATCATGAAGACGGGTATCAACAGAATCAAAAAGGGGAAGGAATAGAAGCGCCATAGGCCAAGATAGCCCACTGTGGGCATGGCTTGTAGATCATCAATGTGCTCGTATCAAGAACGTTTGTCGAAAATAGCCTGCAGCATTATTTTAGTTAGTGCTTCTTTGCGAGTCATTACCTTCAGTATGTCAGATAAACAAAAGCCGTGATAGTCGAGTCAGGTCCAATGCACCACGCTTCGGGTTTGAGACCGAGGGTGTGACGGAGGGCTGTCAACATTGATTGGCGTGGGCCGTCTGTTGTTCCCCCTTCGTCCATCCTGATCAAGTTCGCTGTCGGAGGGTGAGATTAATTGGTGGTATCGATGATTCATATGGTGTGTTAGTTTCGTTGCGGGCGCGCCCTTCAGGATCGTCGACGTTTGATACCTGTTCTTGTTAGCGTTTAGACTGATGCTGGTCAAAGGATGGAGCTTACCGGTATCGCGATCTGCCTCTATTTCATCTTCGGCCCGCGCTCGTTTTACAGGGCTCGAAGAAGCCTCGACGGCCTCATCGTTGCCCAGGGGTTGGATGTCGTTTCTCCAGTCAATCTCTTTCAAATCGTCGGCGTCAATGGCAACATCGTCATCGTATCCGATTTCACCGTCTTGAACAGACGCCAGTGCAGTGAGACTGGGGGCAAGTGGTTCCTCGAACGGGTTTACCGTAATCGAATCCGTCGAGATCGTCGAGGTCAGGAGAGGCTCATCCTGATCTCGCGCGCCAATCAATTCGTCCGCCTGTAGGCTTACGAGTGCCGCTTCCGTGTCGGCAGAAGTTAATGTCCCGTTGCCAGCAATAGCAGCCGCTAGCGACATCTTGTTAATACCAACGATCAGTGGGAGTCGTAAGAGAGGGCGAGACATACCATCAGCATTCGCGACGGAGGGCAATAGATTTGAGACTTCAGCTTCGTCAATGACTTCGTTCCCGAGTGAAGCGTGCTCGGTTCCTTCAACATTCGATCCTAACATATCGGTATCATCATCCGCCTGATAGTTCAGAGGGTCGCCATAATCCCTCTCGGATGCATCGTATGCGACGTCTTCCAACTCAGTGTTGTGCTCATCGGGTTGCTCGAAAGTTTCTTCCACTTCTTGGATTTCTTCATTCCCGTCAAGGTCCTCAGGTGAACTGGAAACGGTACTTTGACTGTCATCATCCTCCAGCTTGCTGAGGCTACCGTTCGGAGTTGTAGCTGCTTCTTCGTGATTCTCACCGAATGGTGTGCCGTCATAGGCGGCGGGTGTGTCAAACAGATAAACAACTTCATCGAGGCCTCGGCCTTCCGTGGCGCACTCCGTCAGATATTCAAATCGCTTACCAGGGTTGGGTCTTGTGAAAAGAGAAGTAAGAAGAGGACGAGCACCATCAGGATCCTGATTCTTCACTAGAATGTCGTGTATCTCCAAAATTTGCTTCAAAGTGATCTCTGACAAAGTTCCCAGGCAGTATGACTGACATCAGATCAGTAGTGCAATTTTTGATAGATTGAAGGGCGGCTTACCTCCTGAAACTCGAGCCCAAGCTCACCGATCTGGAAGACGAGGTCTTCCTCGAGCCCAAGCTCGTTAGCGAGCTCAGCACGGAAACCTTGCATCAACGTTGGCAAAGTATGGTTCAAGACAGCAACGTCGGAGAAAAAACCATCGGAGGATGGCGATATGAGAGGGTAGCTGTCGCCTTTGTAAAGCACTTGTACAGCGGGATAGTCAACGAAGGACGATGATCGGGGCCTCGTAGAATGTGGAGAGGCGTGGCCTAGATGTCCTGCGTCGACTGTATCTCCTTCCTGATGATCGGGAGAATTCACCTCGTCAAGAATATCGTCATGCTCGATGTCTCCCTCATATGGCTCTTGTGGCGCTTCTGTCGCAGGTTCTATATGCGACAGAGGGCCTGTTCCCGCTTCTTCAGCAGTGTTGTCAGCAGCGTACTCACCCTCGGCGTGCAGATCATCAGGAAATGATGAGTTCTCATTCTGAAGGTCATGCTCCGCATCAACATCCCATGACGTCCCGAGATCTTCAGTCCGCAATCCTAAATCATCCCCCCTCTGCTCAGGAGCTGCATGTATGGCGCCGCTCGCCGCTGAAGACGATGCCGGTCGCGTGTCTTGTCCTAGAGTCTCCTGATCATCCGGCCGAACTGACTGCTCAATCCCAGAGCTCGGTTGATGGACTTCATCATCATCATAGTCAATTTCGTGAATAGATTCACGGATATCCTCATCATGCTGCAGGTCCAAGTGTTCACTGGAAGCATGGATCTGGGAGACCTCGTCATTGAAGATATTGTCTTCAGTATTAAAGTCTTCTGCGTCTTGAAACGGGACGGAGATCTCCGCGTCGTCGTTGCTGGGCGCGTGCTCTCCCGTCTCGACATCGGCAAGTGAAGTAGTCTGCGTCGCATCTATCGTTTGATTCTCGGATTCGTCGAGCAAGCTACTCAGAAGATGAGGAGAAGCAGGTTCTTGGTAGATGAGCTCGTCGGGGTCCGTCGCTGACTTTGCTTCAAGAGTTTGAGATTCAACATTGTCGTCGTCGTCGTAGTCTATAAGGTCCTCATCGGGTTCTTCGTCAAGATGAGGTTGCGCAGGGACATCTAGCGCAACTTCAAGTGCGGCCATGTTGAGGTGTTACACTGAGCAGTGATCATAGATTTCCAAACTCTTTCGCAACGTAAGGATGAGTGCGGTAGAAGTAGACCAAGAAGTCGAGAGGAGAAAAAAAACAGTGCCTAGTTGTGTTCGGTACAAGATCATTGACTAGAGTTTTTCTCGAAGGTGGCGAACAACCCTGAAGAGCGATGTTGAAGACCCAGCGTTCAGTCAGGGGCCCAAGATATTTCGTCTGCTGAACAAGCAAAGTCTTTATTGGGCGGGATCGCGAGAAGATGGCGTAGTGAGCGCGGCCCGTGTACGAAGAAATTGTCTTGATTGAAAAGAGAGTGAACCGCGAGATGAATTTATTTGGACGGCACGGGTGACGGTTGCTTGTACAGTAGAAGCGCTAGCAGGGAAGCTGCGAGCTGGGAGATTCGGTTGATGCCCGTCCCAAAGAAGTTTAGCGATTAATACACGCGAGGCTGTGACACATGCTTTCAGTTCAGCTACCTGATTGGGGCTGGGAAAAGATGCTGATCAGCATGTACTTGCGTCGCACGGCTGGGTACCGTATTACTCGTAGGTACGTACCGCTAGCGCTTCCGATCAGGTGCTTGTACCTACAAAGGTATACCTTAGCAAGTCATAGACTGTTCATGACTGGCTTAGGTAGAAGTAAGTACTGTAAGTACCTAGGTACCTACGCGCGGGGGGGGTGTTTTGAGACAGAGTGTAGGACAGTCTTTTACCTCTCAACAGATGTGCGTTTTATTGAGGCGTCAACAGGCTTGTACTGCTAGATACCTAGCCACAGGGCTAGCTGAGGCTGTAAAACAGGTATCCAGCAGGTCATCTGAGGTAGCGGGGTGACCTGAGTAGGGCCTTTGCTGACTAGCAATATCATCTGTTGTGCTGTAATAGTCTGTCCAACGCAACAGCCTGTCAACGCCGCTGCCGCTGCCACGGCCAAAAAAGGCAATAAGGCAAGCACGCCTTCCGCTCTAGAAGACGTGCCTACCTTCAATATCACGAAAAACACAACCTTTACGAGGAATTGAATAGAAGACCTTTCAAATACGGCAACTACGGGCTATTCGAGAACCACTACGGCATTGGGCACGGCACGGCACATTACACGATAGGGGCTCGTTTATTCAAGTATATAAGGACCGGCAGCCCGGCAGCCAAAGGCACGGCAGCCAAAGGCACGGCAGCCAAAGGCACGGCAGCCAAAGGCAAATACGGCAGCCAAAGGCACGGCAGCCAAAGGCAAATACGGCAGCCAAAGGCACGGCAGCCAAAGGCACGGCAGCCAAAGGCACGGCAGCCAAAGGCAAATACGGCAGCCAAAGGCACGGCAGCCAAAGGCACGGCAGCCAAAGGCACGGCAGCCAATAGCTGTGGCTGCCGTAGATAGCTGTGGCCGCCGTAGATAGCTGTTGCCGTGTAACAGCGGTTGTGGCCTAATAGATCAGAGCCCTCAACAGAGGTTCCAG